>JAHBCN010005157.1:57953-77298 GCA_019359885.1 Listronotus oregonensis
AAGTGCAGAAGAGAAATTTTTTTTTAAATTTTTTTTTATTTGAAGAATTTAAAATAACCATTGATTTCTTCATATAATGCAAAACTCCCCCTGATGACAAGAAACAGCAAGAAATTATTTTTAAGGTTAACCAGTGTTGCCAAATGGGGGACTTTTCCCCCATTTTCACGTCTAAAATAATTAAAAAAAAGCCTTTTGCTAACCAGAACTAACCATGACCACCAGACAAATTAAAAACTCTTACTACGGTCATGGTTAGTCCTGGTTAGCAAAGCAGTTTTTTATTTACCCCAAATATATTTCAGACAGAATGTCAAAAAATTTGATGGCTCAAATTGATTCAATCTGGCAGCACTGTGAACCCCTGTTTTTTTTTTTCCAAAATTTTAAAAAAAATACCAAAAATTTTGTTTGGCGATAAATTTAATTCCTAATAAATAACAGAAGGTGTGTATCCCAAAAATTAACTATTTAATAATAAAATAGCAAAAAACCGTTTGTAAAAAATTTCCCCGGGGGGGAATAGTCATGTAAAGAATTTTTTTGCATTTTTAAGTGAGTAGTTAGTAAACTTTTGTGTATTAATGTATCAAAGGGCTAACCTTTCGTAACCCATAATCACAACCTACCAGCAGAAAAAAAAATGTTAAAAATAACTTACTTGTGCAGCTAACATAGCAGCATAGGGAGAAGCTTCATCGTCTGCTTTTACTTTCATTCCTCCAGTAACTCTGGAGATAGTTTCTCTGCCAGATAAATCAGTAACATGGACGAAGGTATCATTGAAACTGGCGAAAATATGTGCTACTCCAAAGACAATTTCTCCTTCTCGGACTTGAGGGCCCAAGGATACTTGCACTTCTTCTTTTTGTACTTTTCCTTTTCTTGGAGCCATTTTTAGCCTTAAAAAAACAGAAAGTTACCTCTGATTTGAAGGTGTATAAACACAGACAAAATGTCAACAACAAAAATATCACCAATCATCCGGGTTTAGTTAATAGTAAAATATTAGACACATTATTTACGACATAAAAAAATAATGTAGGGGCCATTTACAAAATATATTTTTGTATTTCTTTATTGTTTTTTAACAAATTTTCAAAGAAAAAAAAAAAAACCGTACCTGCAATGCGTTTCTACAAAAGAAACTTCCAGAAGAGGGCGCCCTTGACGTGTTAAGTGACAGCTGTCAGTATTGATCTTCTTTTTCTAGATAATTTTTTCTTGCGGGGCTGTAGATTTCGTGCATATACCTCCCCTTTTTTAAAATTTTTCCTTTTTAAAGGCAGCCCTGGCGCTCGGCAGGGAAGGGCGGAGAGAAAAAAAATCAATTACTTTTTTTTGGGGCTCCCCATGCTAAATTTTTGGGAAGGGGAATATAATATATATATAATATATATATAATATAAAAAATTTTATTTATATATAAAAAAATTAATATATATATATATATATAATATATATAATATATTATAAAATATATATATATATATATATATATATATATATATATATATATTTTTTCCTTTCACCAATCAGCACGTAAAAAAAATTAGTAGTCTTTTTCCCCTTTTCCCTTTTCCGCAACCTTGTTCGCACCAAGGGCCAGGGGCTGCCTCAGCAGGTGTATGTTAAAAAAGACCCCTGTACGCAGAACAATAGAACAATGTACTAGACTTATCGTGCTCTTTTACTCTCGCACGCTTTTTGCACGGGCGAGCGGTCAGGCTGCCTGCCTCTAGGAGGTATATATATGAGCCTTCGATAATATACCTGCAAGAAAAAAGAAGGACCCCAGTATAACCTTTCTCTCATGCTCCACGTGCCTGATTAGTTCGCGGGGAGAGGTTTGATGCAACCATTTAGTAGTTATTCAAACATTTGATCCGTGCGATACGTACCGTCCATCCAACCGAGTGGGCGCCAAGGGTTATTCCTCGGTGCGCCACCTTTAAAGAGAATTGTGGTGGCATTCTCTTTAACCATGTTATTTAAACTGTTTTTTAGATAAGAGCCAAAATATTTTTAAGAAGAGAAATAATCTAACCTTTAAAAAAATTGACCATTTTTACTTTAATGTCAAAGTCAAAAGTGATGTTTACATTTTTAACAAACGATAAAATAACTACATATTGAAAAAATACTTCACAAAACGAAGGTTCTCCCATATTATAAAGAAGATGAAAAGATATCAAATAAAATATAAAACAATGATTATGATTATATAGATATTACTATCTAAACATTACATAAGAAATATGATAATATAAAGGATTTGTTTTTATTTTCTAATTATGTGGTACAAAAACACTATAAATCTGGTTTATTTAATTTCGTTTGTGGTATGTCATATTCGTTTTTCCTAATTCTAAATATAACTATGCCATTTTTTAGGATTTGTTTGCTATAGGGTTAACCTTTCCAGTATTCAGTACTCATCTACAATCATTAGGGGCCTCACATACCTTAATTGGAGCACTCTCATCACTTTATGCTGGAATTCAAGTTATTTCTGGTCCAGTGATTGTAAGTTCACAGTTTAAATTTTTTAATTGATTAATATCATAGGATAAAAACATTTTTTATGTAAAGAATAGGGTTTTGTGTCCATTATCAGTTAAATAATTTTAATGCACGTTTAAAAGAGAAAAACACCTTTCATGGAAATATATCTAAAGGATACAAAAACCAACATATTATAGCCTTTAATTTTACGGTACTAAATTTTGGATAAACATAATGTATTATAACAAATAGTAATTAAAGCTACTTATTTTAATTTATTGTTTTTGGTTATAAATATAAATATTTTGATTTGTCGATTTGTGGTCAAATAAAACTAATTAAAAAAAATAAATTTTCATAAAAAATTATATACTGGTGACAGCACCGAAATTCCTACCAGACATAGTGGTAGAAATGTTTTAATAAATTACAATTGGTTTTGTTTTACTTAAGTGTAAAGTAAATAAAATTATTTGAGTGCCAGCAAGCATAACACTATTTATTAATTTTACTTAATTACTTAAAATGCAGGTTAAATTGTTATTTTGTGTTTTTAGAATAATGGCAATGGGAGTGCCTTTCTTGCTTAATTTGTTTTTTTTCACTGTATATAAAATTTTATAGGAATAGATAAGTATAGTATAAAATATAATGGTAATTCATGTGTAAATTAGTAAGTAAATTAAAATTTTGAATATTTGGATGTGTAATGTTAAAATATGCCTCTAAAAATTGCATGCAATCAGGAAATCCTAAAAGCCAAAAATTAAATAATTAGTAACGGCAGTTGCAAATAGTAAGAAAACTTGGGTATATTTTTGTCTACTTTAAATATAGGTGAATTTTTGGAAGATTTATAAAGCAATATGTAAAGTCAACTGCTGGCACATTTAAATAAACTTTTAGGAAATTATTAGGAAATAACAATATATTTTAACTTATCATTAATATCCCTAATTTGTCTTGTAAAAATTAATTTTAAAATGTCAAAAATTAAAATGCAGTTTTTTTTCTGTAATGTATTTCTGCTAACAATTCTATATAAGATGCATCCTAAATACTCTTTGCCTAATGGTAATCGTGGGGTGAGAGTTTGACATCTTAAAATAAAAATTAATATTTTTAGTAAATTTGCAAAAGTTGTATAAAAAAATTAACTGCAATTTTTTTTATGAGTTTTTAAGAAACTTGCGTTTTCAAAGCTTTCTTTACTGGGTGATACAACATACATTTTTAAACAAAATTTTGTAAGTGATATCTGACAAAAAACAAAAATATGAAAAAAGAACAAACTTCTCACTTAATTAATACTTACGCTATACGTAATACTTAAATTTTTTTTCATTAAAATAATGGGGATGTAATACAATGTCAAGTTCGTTTTTTTTAGACAAAACAAAAAATTATAAACCCCCCCCTTATTTTAAATAAAACTGAATATATATACTGAATAATAAATTATTATGATTTTTTAATTTACAAATACAAATAAACATATTATATTCAAATTCATCAAAATTAAACCCTTTTTTTCTACCCTAATAGGACCGGACACCATATCATTCATAGAGTTCGTTTATTTTGACCGTAAAAAGAAATATATAAAATATCAACCTTTACATACCCCAGTCCGTTTTTTTAAACCAGTATCGCTCAAAAATAATAGGTTGCTTACTTTCATTACGTAGTACATGTATACCAAGTTTCAAATTAATATCTTATTCTATACGAGAGTTATATCCCTAATCGACAGGCAGACGAATAGACATGGAAAATCGTGTTTTTACTTACACTTTACTGTTTGTTAAATGAGTAAAAATATATAAACAATAATTAAATAACATTCTCAAAGTTATGTTAAGGTACTAGTCAGGGTTTGAGGATAAATATCAATGGATATATATCAAATGTTTTTTTATGATATATATCAATAAAAAAATTTTTTAAAAGTTTTATTTTAAAGGTAATTTTTGGCGTTTGTTCTGTATTTCTATTTCCCAAATTTAAATGGCTTTGGGAGTAAAGTTAAAACATACTTGTAATAGTGTTCTAATCCATAAATGGAACACTTTCCCGTTTTCCCTCAGTCGTGTTAAAAAATTTTTTAAAAAAAATTTTTTTTTTTTATTATTATTTTTTTAAAATAATGAAAAATAAAATATTATTTATAATTTATTTAAAAAATTAAATAATTTTTTATTTATAAATAAATTTATATATATATATATATATATATATATATATATATATATATATATATATATATATATATATATATATATATATATATATAAAATAATATTTTATATATATATATATATTTTATATATATATATATATATATATATATATATATATATATATATATATATATATATATATATATATATATATATATATATATATATATATATATATATATATATATATATATATATATATATATATATATATATATATATATATATATATATATATATATATATATATATATATATATATATATATATATATATATATATATATATATATATATATATATATATATATATATATATATATATATATATATATATATATATATATATATATATATATATATATATATATATATATATATATATATATATTCGATTTATCTGTAATCCCAACTAAAATAAATGAAAGTAACTCTAGCTCACAAACCATTTTGGGCATTTACATTCGTGCTTCTTAAGTAAAGAAAGCGCTTGATTTTTATTAGCCAAACTTAAACAGAACTAACCAAAATGAATAGGAATTTTTTGAAACAACTTTTCAACTCAAAATATTTATTTATTTAATAATAAAATAATATTTTAGAATCAGTAGTAGTTTTCCAATTGAACAGACCAATGTATTTTCGTCTTTTTTCAATAACTGAATGAAAAAGCAGCATTAAATTACACTGCTTAAACGCCGCAACCCCAACGAACTCATTTAGTTCGTTGGCCGCAACAAAAAAAACGCTCTAAAGGTGGGGTTTCCCTTTCCCCCGGGCCGTCGCATGCGACAAAGCATCGGCCGCCTTTTAATCAGGTGGTTTCTTAGGACCGCGGCTCAAACTCGCGATACAAAATTATTAGTGTAAAAGGAATAATTTTGGGAAGAGTTGGATGGATGATCTAGCAATATATGTATTATTAGAAGAAAAAGAGGATGAGAAAACTATTACAAATAGCCAACCTGAAACATAGCAATGCCCCTATAAATCCAATATTTCCAAAGATGCGATGAGGGTTGTTATACTACATTAATAAATCGACATCTGCAACAGGATGAAGAAAAATTTAAAAATTTTTGGACTGAATGAATTTACTTTTATTCTTATTAATAAAAGACGATATAAAGCCCGGGGCCAGACAACAGAGTTGAATATCCAATAACCCCAAAGGAAAAATTAGCCATTGTATTAAGGTAAATCTGTACAGGGTGTCCCAAATTGAGTCTTATCATTAGGATCGGGGAAACTTAAAAAGATACGGGTCGGTTAAATGGGAAAAGTTGCGAAAAAGATGCTAATCAAAATCCCACCTTAGAACTTTAAAATTTTCAAATACTTATTTTTGGGAAAAAACCGATTTTCGGATTTCGTTTTTTTTTTTTTCTTTATTTGAATGGATGTAAAAAAAAACTTTTCATTTCCATTGCTACTTTTTCTGTTTACAAGATAGTGTTATTAGATTTATACACCGACGTTTCGTCTTTGAGCTGCCTTATCAACTTTTTTTTTTTTAATAGGGGCCGGATTTTTTTATTATGTATTTTAAGCTTAAAGTTCCCAAAACCAATAATGTATTGCATTATTCAAAAAATTTATATTAATGGAATTTTATAGAAAACCATATGTTAGAGAGTCAGACAATATTTTTTGGCGGATTTTAGGAAAACATTAAACTGTTTTTTTGAATAATCAAACATCATT
Source organism: Listronotus oregonensis (assembly GCA_019359885.1). NCBI lineage: Eukaryota > Metazoa > Arthropoda > Insecta > Coleoptera > Curculionidae > Listronotus > Listronotus oregonensis. The sequence continues at coordinate 64,402 of JAHBCN010005157.1, forward strand.
GGATTTGGGATTTAAAAGTCTTAAAATACGTAAAAAAAAATCTAGGACCTCATTTAAAAAATAAAGTTTAAATTTTTTAACAATTAAAAAAAAAACACCAGACATTCCACACAAAACAACACAAAAAAAATATCAATCCGACACGACTGGGCTACACTGCTTCTTCACAGTCCATGCATCAACGAGTCGGACAGGGAGCACGACGGCCCGGAAAAAACCCAGGCAATTTAAAAACATGAGTAGGAGTGTTTTCGGCTAACGTAGGGGTTAGTCGCATGGGGGGCCCGCGTGGAAGGAAAATACCTTAAAACTGAATTCGCTGTTTAGGCCGGTTTGCCCCACTTGTTTTATTAGAGAACAAGGGCGGATATACTTGAAATTGATAAAACTATACGGTGTTTTCAATTGTCTTAGCTAAAAGTGAACAGCTTTCAAAAAAAAATCAAATAATACAATACATGAACATAGGCAAAAGATAACATTTAAGTTAAAATGTTACAATGATTTAAAGAATCTAAAGAAAACTGTATATAATGTTGGTAAAAATACAGGGTTTCAAAATTCAGTAAAATAATATAAGAGCGTATTTTTGAGGTCAAGGACTATCTTTCCTATGAACATGTGTCCCCCCTCCGAGATACAGTCATCAACATTTGAGTAAAAAACTATTATTTTGAACTGTGGAAACAGTTTCGCATCAAATCTTAGAAAATTTATATACCCCCCGTTTATATATTATATGTTTTATACTCTTGTTTTAAAAAAGGTGAAAACTTAATTTTAGGAGAATTAACACCTTTCATAAATTCATGAGCAAAATTTTATGTGTACGCTATTTTTTTTTAAACAAAGCTGCACTAAAAAGTCGACCGTAGAAAAATCTAAATTTTTGGTCTCTTGCTTTTTTTTGATACAACAACAATCCTTTAGGATATTTTCGGTATTTACCCATGGCACAAAGAATACAAGGAGGATCTTGGGAGACGTTTTTTTACGTGATGCCGGATTATAATTAGAATGTGACTAAAAGGATTTTTTCGCGACATAGCGTTTTTAACTTGGTTGATGAGTTCTTTCCCCCACCATTCTAATCGTGTTTAACCCGCCTATCCTCGCAAAAAGAAAGGTTTAGATGTTAACACATACTAATTAATACACTTTTAAGTTGAAATTTAAATGTAAGGTCTTTGGAGAGTTAAAAAAAAAACGGAAAGATAATATATAAACCAAATTTTTTATTTAAAAGATATTAGTTGTTTCCAAGGAATTAAAAAAGTAAATTTTTTTCCCTTTAAGATTTAAATATAATTGTATTAATTCATCCATTTGGGAATTAACTAATAAACCAAAAAAACTGCAATCCAAATATTGTTAAACCATAGCAAAAAAAAATCACCAACCAAAACAATGAAAAGCCGCGAATCCTCCATTATTTTTAAAATTTAAATTTGACATAACCATTATTAACGTCCCCCGACTAGTATAGCGGTAGATACTGGGACAAAGTAATGACGGGTACTGACGTCAGAACACCTTCCCCTACGTAACCGCTTCTAAAATAAACCGTTATGTTAACTGTCCCAACAATGTTCAACGCGCTATGTCGCCAAAAATTTTATGATTTCTTTATATGAAGGAACAACGTTTTGGTTAGTGTTCCTCCCAAACCCTTTTTAGTGATAACTAAAAACTATTCTTAAAAAACTACGACCATATTATCCGTTGTTCACCGAAGCAACCGACTTTTCACGGGTTCAGCAACGGCAGCCAGATATTCGGAATGTCGACAATAGGTTTGCTAAATACATTTTGGTTGTTTGCAATTATTGCAGCTTCTTTAAATTTTCTTTTCTTCAAGTGGGTTCCTTTTTGAATGCTTTTTGCTTCCGACCATTGTATGCTGTGTTGTTTTGACCATGTGTGTTCGGCAATCCCTGATTTCGACGTTTCACCTCGTTCCGTATGTTTTTAAAGAAACGTTGTAAGGTTGTTGGTTGTGACTGTTTGTTTTAGTAATGTTTTTTACGTTGTTGATTAATTTTGTGGTAAATAAGCATATTGCTTTTGACATTGTTGACATTTTGTTTTTTTTTTGGGGTTTACACTTTTTTACAAAATATTTATAAAATGTTTTACCATTATCGTTATCGGATAAAATTTCTCTCCATTAACTATCTGTTAAATATAACCTCGCGCAAAAGTGGTTTATAAACTCTCCATTAATTTTACACACTGTGGAAACTGTTCTGTAACTTTTATAACACAGTAATTTACACTTTCTATTGACAATACATGTTCATATCATAGAAACATTTGGTGCCCAGTAATTTGATTTAATGCTTAATTAGCTAATTAGATAATTTTCCGTCAAATGAATAATTTATTGGCGTAAATAATAAGTTATCTATTTTTAAAAAATATATTATCTGCAAAAGAAAATATTTAATTTTGTAATTTAGGTACAATGTTTTATTATCATCATTATTATATCAAATTATTATCATACAGGCAATATGTCCCTTGCACATCTTTTGTATTGGCTAAAAATAATCCTAAAAACCGAATTAACACTTGCCAATTATTTTTTATTACGAAACTTTATAAAGCTGTTCCCATTTATAATTCAAATATAAAATGACCACTCCAAAACAACCTCTGGGTATTTAAAAGCCGCGTGACGTCACAAGACATCAAAAATATGTGCTAGGAACCTATTTCACCATACGGACATGGGTAACGTTGCCACATTTTTTTGGGAATCTACTGAAAATTCAAAAAACTTTGCCTATAAAATATAATACCAGAATTATAATACCCAAACATCTTAATAAAATTTACTTTTTAATTTTCGTCAGTATCATATTTAATATTTTTATAAAATGTTTTGTCTTTCATTGATTTTAACATCTTAAATCTGAATAAGATTGGGTCCCATTCTCAATCTCTTTCAAACCCTCTTTGGCAAATAATATCGTCAGTTTCAAATTCTACCGTTAACATTCTCAAAAACTATACCAGATACAAGGTCGTATGTCTAATGGTCGGTTGCACCAACAATTTTAAGGAACCCTTAGCGTTAAAATCACATTGCCTGTTTGACTATATTAAGGATTAACTTGTGCTAAGGGTTCCCTAAAATTGTTGGTGCAACCGGCCAAAAGTGTCGCAAGTAAATGTCTAGCAATATAATATGATTGCTTTGTTATTTTGGTACATATTCCGAAAATATCGAAAAAATTAGATTTGGATTTAAAAAAAATATATTTCCATTTTTTTTCTTGCTACCTTTCTCTGTATCTAAGCTAAGCTTCATATTTTACTAGGTTGGTAATATACCGGGTGACAACGAAATCATTCCCAGCCTTTTATTTCCTTAAATAAAAACTTATCGCTTAAAAATTTTAGGATGATGTTTTGGGTCATTAGATGCTGATTTTGGATGTAAGAACAGCTACCTATTACTTCCGGTGTAACCGGAATTGGCGAAAATTTTCATATTTTAATTACACCAAGTATATTTTTAAAATTTGAATTCTGCAAGCTATTTTTTATATATAACCTGTATTATATCCTATACCTATCTTTGTTGGTTTTTAAGAAAATAGAGATTAAAAATGTCCAAACGACCACATATTATGCAGTTATAAGGAAAACAAATGAACATCATAAAAAGTTAATTTGTTTAATTGATAATTTTTAGGCTCTATCTGCTGAGGTCATAATAATATTACTGCCTGCTTTACTGGAAGTGCTCAAAAATTTTAATGGCACTGCATTGTATTGAACATTGGATTTAAATTAGGCATATCTTTCTAAACATTTTTGTTTTTAAAGACTTTTATTTAAGCCTAATAATTTTTTAGATATGGACCCTTTTGTTCCTCCATATAACTGATAATGTGCAGTCTTTGGACATCTTCAATCGCCATTTTGTCAAAAACAGCAAATATATGTGTATGATATATAAAACTGTCGCAATTACTTTTAAAAAGTAATCCAATTACAATTACCAATTACTCTTCTAAGTAGTAGTAAATTACGATTACCAATTAATAGCATGTTTGTTAAAAGTAATTCAATTATCAATTAAAACTAAAAGTAATTGAATATTTTAGCAATTACTCTACTTAAATTATCACATTTAATTTAATTCTCTTTTGGTAATTGAATTACCGTAATGTAATTGAACTAATGTCAATAAATTCCCATTATATATTCAGTTACTCTTCAACCTCTCAATTACATTTGGAAACTAAATTACTTAATATTTAAATAACTACCACACCAGTAACCAGTACCTGTAATATTAAAAAAAAACACCTATCTTTGTTTGGATAATAAAAAAAAACAAACAAACTGTCTAAAAATACGTTTAAACACAACATATTGAAACTAAAAGCTAATGTTTTTTAATTAGATGCTCAAACAGACCTCCGTTTACTGCTAAGCAATATCCTAAACGGTTATAAAATTCAGTTCTTACATTATGAAGTTGAAATGCCGATAGTCGATCGCACGCCGCTGAAATTGAAACCTTTAATTCTTTAAATTTTGATAACTCAAATTTGTATAAATAATATTTTTGATATGACCCCAAAGGAAGAAGTGTTTGGCGAAAGATCAGGAGACCTAGCTGGCCAATTTATGTGTAATTTGGTCCTATAGTGAGTCCATTGAAAACATTTTGAACATATTCCCTTACTTCTCGTGAATTGTGTGAGGACAACCATCCATTTGAAACCAAATGTCTTGATTGTCAAGTCAATTCTTAATCCCGGGCCCCACTTATTTTGTATAGTTCTAAAAAAGTTTCTGTTAAAGTGATTCAGAAAAAGGTCAATAACCCGGGATTTCAAATATCCCCGCCCAAACTTTAAATTTGGGGGTATTGAGTCCTTGTAGATACAAATCTGTGTTTATTTTCTTTGCTCCAGTATCTGATTTTTTAAACGTTTTCTTGTTTAAAGTGAAGGTGTATTCTTTACTAAAACAAAATTGCGTAAGAAGTCCCTATCGTTATTGGGATTTCCATAACTTCAAAAAAAAATCTGCTCTTGGGTCTCACGCCTTCCCTTAATTCCTGATGTTTTTAAATTTTTGGGACGGATGATATTTATATTTCTTTAATTTGCGTTATGTGCTGTGATCCTTTCCTACAATTTGCCAAAAGCCTGGTGCTAATTCCTTTATTTTCTTCTACAAGAAGTAAAACATTAAATCGGCGTTATTTTCTTGGCTCTTCCATCGAGTAAAAATTTTTCGCTCTGGCATTGCATTTATTAATAACTACCTTTTGTCTCAAACTTATGAAGATATTTTAATGTTGTCTTACTTGAATGTTCTTTCAGAAAAAACGTAGAGAAATGTCGGATATTTCGATAACTATTTTCCATGTAATACATTTAATCATTGTTATTTTCTTTTAAACTTGGTAAAACATTTTAAATAACCAAAAAAGTAAAACGTTAATTAAAAGGGGTGAAAACATTTTATTATTACTGGTGGATTCATTAAGGTATGACGGTAAGCAACATTTTACAAATATTTTTTCTTAAATAACTTTTAAATTTGCCTTTTTAGAAAAAAAAAATTTAAATGTGAGCTAATCTTATTAACGTCTTCAAAATAGTCTAATACAATTTTTTTGTAAATTTAATGGGGAAGCCAATATTTAATGTATCAAAAATTTTCAAGGAATTTCTATGCACCACCCGGTATATCCTCGAACCCTGTTTTAATGGGAGCACAGAATGGTAGACATGTGTTATATTTGTAGAAAAGCCTCCCAATTAAAGAATATCCATTTGGCGATTTAATTTTCATAGATGGATCGTTAAGGTATTCAAGAATCTCCAACTCAGTCTTCTTTTTTATATTTGTTCTATTCTATGTTTTTCTTATTCTTTTCATCTTCAGTATCAATGTCTAATTTTTCGTAGTAATTCAATCATTTATTAAATAATTAAATTAATTTCTAAGTAATTGAATTACTTGGGATTGGTGAAAATAAATTTCCAATTACGATTACATTTCTATTAATTAAAATCCAAAAAAATTACCTTTCGGAAAATTTGAATTAAAGAATCCAATTACTGAGAAGTTGAATACGATTTTTAATTATTTTAATTAATAAACCGACAGCTCTGATGATATATTACAGCAATGGCTGTTTTGAATTCGAATTTGAAAATATACAGGGTGTTCCATTTTAAAAAATTTTCAAATTGTTCTTCCTTAAAACCGGAAGTAACTTTTTTTTAAAATGGTTTTGAAAATATCAAGTAACGCGAAAGTTCACGAATCAAAGAACGAACCTTTACGGACACACCTTAAAATGTTACCAATTAAAAGGCAACCAACATACTGTTAAAAAAAAGATTCTTTTCTTTGATGCAGGGCATTATGGATCGACTTCTCAAAGTGTTGCTTTAATATAATTTAATTTCTATGTTTAAGCTAAACACAAAAGTTACTATTAATATTATCTTTTATAGGGTGGTTGGACAGATGTAAGAGATCGAAAAAGTGTCTTAAAACAAGTCCTTTTATTATGTGGAATATGTTATGGTCTTTTAGGATTTACAGAATCTTTTACCGTTATTGTTATTTTACGAATTGTATTAGGTAAGTTTCTAGAGTTTTTTCTGGATATTTTTGTGTTAACTAATTTTTTTAAGGATGTATAAAGCACATTCAAAGCATTTGCAAGGCTGTGATAACAGATATCTTACCTCCTCAAAAGCACACCGAGGCGTTTGGTAAATCTGCTGCCATTTCTAGTTTAGGGTTTATTGTGGGACCATTTTTCGGGGGACAAATTTCGGAGTTACCGAATGGCTTTAGTTACGTCTGTTTTTTAACTATGGTTCTGTTTTGGTTAAATATTGGTAAGTCTAGATTTTTACTTTTTAGCAATTAGTTAGTATATGTATTAATTTTTCTTTAATCTAAATATCCGTCTAATAGCCCAACCGCTGTGTTCACACATCGTCGTGGTGATTGGGCCCAGTAAAGGATCTTTTGGAACATGCGCTAGAGTTGCTGGTTATCGGCAACTCTCTTGGCTAGCGTATGGAACAGGATCACTAAGATGCACAAAGGGTTTTTCAAGGTGTTAGCATACCATGCTGATGAGTGAATGACATCCTGTGCCTTAAACAGGTGTCCCCAACGGTGCCTCTGAGATACAGGGCGACCTCTCAGAGTATCTAGCCTTACTGCGGTAATGGGGGCTTTGCCATGGTGGACTGTTACTTCCCTAGCTCCAAACATAGCAAAAAAGTGACAAAGGTGCGCTGACCGAAACGGATAAATCCGTCTGGTCCGCCTTGTTCACGGGGAAGGATTAATCCATCCCGAACAAACAGGTGCTTAGAAAGGGTTCTCTGAATCCAAACAGAAGGCGGACAGAGCCGCCTTTATGGGAAAAAGGGTTCCCTGGCTTTGGACAGAAAGGATGGACCGTTTTTGGAAAAGGCCGGAGATGCGGCCTTAGAAAGAACATCTGGTTCCTGTAAAAAGGACCTGGTAGCTACCCACGTACTAACCGGAGAGGAGGGCAGATGGATCTAATCGTCTGCTCGTCATACTCTCCAGGAGACAGGGACACCAGAACACATCAGAACACATTGTGCTCGTGTCCGGTAGCGACACGAGAAGAGGAGATGTAAAACTCTCCAATCTGGTATCGGATTATTAGAAGTCCGACCCTATTGGGAGAAATAAAAAAAGGTGTGAGCCACACTAGCCCGGCGGTCGCAGTGGAGGGCGTAAAAGTCCACTCACTTTGAACCTCCTTTAACCGTCTAATAGACTTTATTATTACTATTTTCCACAAACTTGGGCAACCATATATGAAAAAAGGGACCGCAAAGTTAGCCTATTTTCTCACTTTTGCCAGAGACCTTTAAAATGATATAAAAAATATTCTGCATACGTCAAATTATTGGTAATAAAAAATAAAGATGAGCATATTTTTTGTTTTTTCGAAAAATATCGAAAATCACCCCTAATTAGGGGTTGATATGATGACGCAAAACTGAAATATATGAATATTATCGATAAGAAAAAAGCGATTCTTATTGTATTTTTTATATAAAATAAAATCTTACAAATAGAAAATAATTTATTTTCATATTAATAAGGGGGATAAATCATCCCCTAAAAATGAAAGAAATCAAAAATTACTTAAAATATCCAGGAAAAACTACTAAGGTATTCTAAATTATTAGAAACTAGATGAAAAGCCTGTCTGCGACAGGCGAGAAACAATATTAAGTATCCTCTGTCTCCGTAAGACGTCTTCCGTACGGCTAACGGTAAAAAAAATTTTTTTGTTTTTTTTTTGTCCCGGGGGAAATTTAAAAACGGGCTTCGTTAGGTTCTACCTGCTAAAGACTACCATATGCCAAATTTATGAATTTAGCTCAAGCCATACTTCAGAATCACTGACAGAAAAAAAATAAAAAATAAATATATATATATATATATATATATATATATATATATATATATATATATATATATATATATATATATATATATATATATATATATATATATTGATTCAAATCTTTAACGAAAAAGAACTACCCCGAACGTGAACCTACGAAAATATCATAGCAAAATAAAAAAACTCGAATATTTTATAATAATGCTTAATTACTGTTTGATTAGAAAGATTACGCTTACTTGTCCTAATAATTCAAAACTTTTTTATGAAAAATCAATTCATAGTTTAAAAAAAATATTAAATTTTTAAAAATTAGAAATTCAATTTGTGTAACTGTAACAAGGGGGGAATCCCGAAAGTGATAACATATAAAAAAATCTAGCAATACAAGAAACTGATTTTTTTATAAAAGATTTTAGGTTTTTTTTATTTAAATAAGGAAAAACCCATTAAATATTCCGTTAAATTTTTTTAATTTTTTTTAAAAATAAAAAAATTTTTTATCTTTTGGAAGTTTAACACCTCCCCCCCAATAAAAATTTTTAAAAAAATAAAAAAAATAAAAGGGGGGGGTAAAATATAGAAAAATTTAATTTGCTGAGTTTTTAAATTTAAAAAAAAAAAAGGAAAAAAAACAAATTTTTCCCCTTTTTTAAAGGAAAAATTTTTTTAATTTTTAAAAACCCCCTTTTTCCTTTAATCCTTTAAAAAAACCGGGATTTTCCGTTGAAAAATAAAATTTTTACAAATTTTTTTTAAAACGCTTTTTTTTAAAAAATTTTAATTATTTGGGAGTAGCCAAATTTTGAAAAAACTTTCCCTTTAAAAATTTTTTCCCCCTTCACTTTTTTTTATGATCTTTTAGACTTTTTATACAAATTGCTTAAAAAAAGGACCCCCCTTTTTTGTTTATGTTTTTTTTTTTTTTTTTTAAAATTTTTTTTTAAAAAAACCCTTTAAACAATAGTAAATGGTTAACATTAAAAAAAAAAATTTTTTTTTATTTTTTTTATTTTAAATTTTTAACTTTATTTCCCCAATTTGGGTTTTTTTTTTTGATCGGGGAATTCCCGATTGATTTTAAAATTTAAAAAACTTGTTTTTTCCCATTTTTTAATATTTTTTTTTGTTTAAATTTTATATTTCATTTGGGATTTAAAAAAAAAAAATCCTTAATTTTTATAAAAAAAAATTTTAAAAAATATTAAATTTTTTAAGTCTTGAGATGGTAATTGGGGTTTCCCCAATCTTAAGGGGTTTTTTCTTTTGTTTGTATCATTCTGTTTAATTTTAGTTGCTGCCTCTTATCTACCGAACAAAATAAAAAAAAGATGATGAAGACAGCTCTTCTACAAATCTAATAAACAATGAACCAACTCACCATGGCTTTGTTAATCAAGTCAAATTTGAACTAAAGAAAACCCCTTTATAGATTTAAAAACCATAGATTGGAGCGTGCATTGGGAAGCATTCACTTTGCGTTTTTTATTTAGTTTAGTTATGACAACGTTCTTTAGTAACCAGTCACTGATGCTCAAAGAAAAGTATAATATGTCTCAGAAACATTCTGGTTATATAATTTCATATTTTAGTTTAATTGGGACGTGTTCTGCTTTCTTTCTTGACAAAATTAACGTATTTTATAAAGCAAATGATTGTTTAACAAGGCTTTTACATTTTTTCTGTTTAATGACAGTGACTGTGTTGGCCATATATTTATCAGTGAACATTTACATGTTCCTATGTTTTCTAATACCGTTTTCAGTGGCTGGTACAGCATTAAGAATAGTTTCTATGGAATTAATAATTCAACGAACTGCTGGGGAGCACAGAGGATCACTGAGTGGAGCATCGAACAGTGTGATGTCAGTATCACGCTTCGTGACTCCGCTTATCACAGGAGTTTTTGGTGATATGTTTGGACAAGAGTCTGTGATGTTAATTGCGATAGTACCTGCACTAACAGGCGTATTTTTGTGTTTACATTTAAGAGCCAAAATAAAGTAAGTTTTTGCCAAATGATCCAGGAGTTAAAATGTCACTTAAAGAAGACGTCAAACGTCTATATAAAATTAAAAGGGGATTTTTTGCATTGTCACAGAAAAAGTTAAAAAGTCACGTTCGGGATGTGGTAACACTGGTTACGATAAGGCAACTGTTTGTAGATTGTCATATTGTCTGAATCAACAACTTCTAAGAATACAGACTTCATTCTATCGACCACTGAAATTAAAATGCGGCCATTACGATATAAGAGCAAAAAAGATATATAAAGAAGAGGGGTTAAGGACTGTGTTCACGTGTTACAACTGACGTCAAGCACAGCCATCTGTGTTGCCAAATTTATCCTTATTGTCATCTAAAATTGGGTTATTTGTATTTAAAAATTAAAGAATTTACTTTAGAAAGGACAAATAACAAAAACTTAACGTAACATTAAAATTTGAAAAAAAAAAATATATAACCATGCAAATTTTGTGAAAATGGATATTATCCGAAAATAACTTTGATCGATATTCTAGATTCTAGAGAACTACCTTCTAGAACTTTGGACCCCGGTATAAATGTGTATGAAAAAAAGGTTTTTAAACGCCCCCTGATTTTGACCAAATTTGATATACGGAGGTTTTTGGGGCGCTGGTCACGAATCTAAAAACATTTTTTTTCGGCAACGTTTTGTTTTTGAGATATTTATCATCAAAGTTGAAAATCAAACTAACCTTATTTTCACTATTCCTCCTTTTTTTTATTTATACACTAAATTGGCATACAATATTTTATAAACACCTTTTAAAAACTTGTTTTTATAGTTATTTTACACCTTTTAATTGCAAATCTTCATTTTAAACGCCGCTTACGCCGCAACCATGTATACACTAGGGATTTTATCAGTAAATATGGCAGCGGCCTTTGACATTAAACCGTAACAACTTAATGGAGAACAGGAAAAACTAAATTAAAAAAAACAAATTTTTATAAGGTGTTTAGGAAATATTGTGTGCCAATTTAGTGTAAAAATGATAATTTGTGTGACAAAAGAAGGGGAAATATAGTGAAAATAAGGTTAGTTTAATTTTTAACTTTGTTGATGACCATCTCAAAAACGAAACGTTGCCGAAAAAAATCGTTTTCAGATTGTGATCAGCGTTCCAAAAAACCCTGTATACCAAATTTGATCAAAATCGGAGTGGAGGCAACTTTCGAGACAATTACCAAAAAAATTATAATCCTTATATCCTTCACTTAAAATATCATTTTTAAAATTTTTTTTTTGGGAAAGCTTTTTGTTGAAACATTGCCAAAATAGGAGATAATAATATTTTAGATATCATTTATTTAAAGAAATTTGTCTTAGAGTGTAAACTTTAATATCACAAAAAGGAAATAATGTAAACACCGTTATTATGGGTAAAAATCTAAAAGTTGGATATCATAAATTTGGAAATTTTTTGAAAAATATTTTTTACAGCTTTACCTAGGGTACAATCAATGAACTTCTATTAATTTAATACTCAAAAAATCACAATGCAAACTGTTTATGTACAAACAAAAGTATTTATTATGATTAACACAAATTACTACTTTTTGATTAAAAGCAGTTTAAAGTAAACATATCGCGTTTTCTAACTTCAAATAAAAAAAAAATCATCCGTTTTGTTTTCATAAACAGATAAACAGTTTTTTAGTTAGGAAATACATAATACTTTTATGGAGCAAATTTTATCGGTAGGTAACCTTGGTATTTATGTGTCTCTTTAATTCGGTCAATTTATCTCAAGAAATTGTTATCAGTGCGCTGTTGTCAGTGTTGCCACATATCCATAAGGAAAAACAATTGTACTGACTGGTTTATAGGTATTGTTGTCAAATAGTTTAAAGTAAATAAAAGTGTCTGTATTTTTAGAACTTCTTGATCTGAACCTTTGCAGGTGCCACACCAGATTTCAGATTTCATTATTTTATCTAAAGCATACCTAAAATTATCTTATCTGAACCGCGGACATATGGAGGTCATTTTTGAATTTGGGAACCTTTTAAATAGAGTTTTTAGAAATTAAGCGCCTGTGCTTATTGAACTTTCTTTATGTTAGTTTGTGCCATTTAAATATTTCTTTAATTATGTTTTGTTTTCTAGAATACTGCAATATCTACCTTAAAAAAATATTTTAAGGTTTCTGCTTCAATTTAATAAATCCCCTTGGGTGGTAAAAAGTTAGGTATTTATTTTAAAATTTCTAGTGGTATATTAAGATGTTCTAGTCGCTATAAGACCCGTCTTATTTATAATTTTTCTTGGTTTGTTGGGAAACTTATTATAAAAACAAAAAAATATTTCTATAACCAATTTTTTTCTCTGGTAAGTGCAGACCTTAATTTTGTGGATTTATTAAAAAAAAAAAATGGAGTTATTTATTATGTCTTTTTTAAAAATTTAAATATTTTTT
>JAHBCN010005158.1:0-57660 GCA_019359885.1 Listronotus oregonensis
ATAAATCATTTAAAGTTACCAAATTTAAAATTTTTATGACCGGATTACCGTTTTTGGATTGATAAAACCCTTTCTTTTTTTGAATTAGTGTTTATTTTTACTAAGTTTTGTTTTTTTTTTACTTAAAATATCGTAACAAAATAACTAGAGGTTGTATGGTTTGTCTTCAAATCCAAGGGAACTCCCTCTTTTTAAATTTAGGTAAGATTTTTATTTTAAATTGGTGCTTCTTATAAAACGTAACGTTAGGTAACCAATAAAAAAAAATTATAAATTTATAATAATAGAAATGAAAATTTCGGGAAATTTTAATGGAAAAGTATTAACTATTTTTTAAATGTTTTCCCCAAAATGTTATTTATTTCGGGGATTATTAAAAAAAAAAGGTTTTTTAGGTTTTTTTTTCTTTTTTTAAAATTTTAAATTTTTAAAAGGGTCAAAATTATTGATTACTGGGAAAAAATTTTAAATAACGGCCCCCCAAATTGAAAAAGTACAATTTTTTAGGTTTTGGGGGGGTGAAAAAACAAAAAAAAAAATGTTTTTTTTTGAGTTATTATCAAAAAATAAAAATAAAACAAACCTTATTTAATATTTTCCTTCTTTAAAAATTTTTATTTTTTTTAAATTTGGGCCCAAATATTTCACAAACCCCTTTTTAAAAAAATTTTTATTTTATTTTACCCCTTTTTTTCCTTTTTTTTTTAAAAAAAATATGGCTGCCCCCTTTGAACTTAAAGTTCGAATTTTTTAATGGAAAAAAGATGTATAAAAAAAAAAAATACAAGGTTTTAAAAGGTTTTTAAAAAAATATCGTGTGCCTTTTAGTAAAAAAATAAAAAAATTGTGTACAAAAAAAAGGAGAATATAGTGAAAATGAGGGTTTTTTTAATTTTAAACTTTGATGATGAAGATCCCCGGAAAAAAAAGGGAAAATTTTTAGTTAAATCAGCCCCCAAAAAAAACCCCTGTATACCAAATTTTTTTAAAAATCGGAGAGGAGGCAATTTTTTTGACAAACCTTTTTTTTAAAAATAAATTAGTTTTTTTGGTTTTTTTAATCTTGATTACAATTTTTTTTGCTGGGCATACTGTACAAAATTTTAACGGATACTGTTACAATGGATACCAGGGACCAAAGGTTACTAAAAATTTTTAACCACTGTTTTTTGTCTCTTTAATGTTTTTATTAGTGGTATATGCCAAAAAGAAATTATAAAAATTTTCATTTTTTTTAAGGGGAACCAGAATCTTGGGGGTTGGATTAAACTCATTTACACTATTTTTTTTATAAAAAAGGTGATAAGTACATAATACAAACATACAATGTTTGAAATTTATTTTAAAAAAAAGTGTTTTTTTTTTTTTTACAAAAATTTTTTGGGGAAAAAAACAAAAAATTCCCCAAAAAATCGACTATTTAAATAGAAGGCAGTAAAGTTAAAAATATTCTTTCCATATTATATCAGATGATATAAAAAACCAATATTACACAATAATTTTTTTAAAATTCTATAGTAGTATCCTTTAATAACCCCCAAAATTTTATCAAAAAAAAAAAAAAAATAATGTTGGAATTTGACATTTGATGATGTCAATTTTATAATAGTAACAAAAATTTTAAAAAACCCGGGTTTAACCCCCTATTCTTGCGCAAATTCCGGGAAAAACCCCCAAAATTTCCCCTCCCTGCACGCCTGGACAATTTTGTTCTACAATATTGGGCTTCCATACACCTTTAAACTTCCTTGGTCAAAAAGTGTTTCTCCTCATTTAACCTGAAGATGCTGTAGGTGTGTTAATGGAATAAATAATACTAACAATAAATTTAGTCTTATATTTTATTTCAAAATAATTAGTTAATAATAAGTTTTTAGGCTGCGTCTATTTAAGCATAGTTTATGGCCATGTAAATTATTAGAAATTCGAAATCTTTTTGGTATATTCTTGCTTTTTACCTTTAAAGCCAGCGCAACAAATTATCTTCGGGTTGTAGTGTCTGTAAAATCAAAGAGAACAATTATAGTTAGGAGTGTTTTCTGGCAATAAAATATGTTTTAAATGTGCCCACAGCCCTTTTTAGGTTTGTATTATCTGGGAATAAAACATTTTTAACCGCCTTTTTTACTATAATTCAGTTATTTTCTACTTTAAGATTGGTTTGCATAAAAGCGTGTTTTTTTAGTTTTTTTTTTCTTTTTATTACCCCCTTTGATTTGAACAATTTTCCCCTTGGTCTAAAGGGGGTGTACACACCGAAAAAAAAAAAAAAGAACAAAAAAATTGTTCTTGTTTTACCTTGTTTGTATGTATTCTTTGCTTTTTGTTCGCGTTATTTTGTCTACATTTTCGCAATCAAATATTTGTTCACTCTCGTTTGACCAGTCGGAAAAAAATTTTGGGGGACGACGAACAAAATTTATTTCTCTTTAGGTATGTTTTACACCAAAAAAAACAAACAAAAACAAACATTCGTTCTTGTTCACTTTCTTTGTATGTGTTTTTTGTTCGCTTTTTCTGTCTACATAGCGCAACCAAATGTTTGTTTGCTCTTGTTCGACTAGTTGGAGTAGTTATGGATGACCATAAAAACAAAAATTCTCTTTGATGTACCGACGCCCACTGGAACATGTGTAAACAAGAACAAACAAACGTTTGTTCGCCGTTTTAACGGTCTACACTGAAGAAAAACGTTTGTTCGCTGATGTTCTTGTTTGTTTTTTCGGTGTGTACCGGGTGTTCCACTAAGAGAGGTAGTCGGCTATATCTCAGAAACTACTAATAGTATCTTCGGGAAAAATTTAATAAAAGCGACCAAGAGAAATTGCTGGAAATTATTTTCAACGCTAGGGGGCGTAAGGGTAACGTCAAAACATAAAAATATACATTTCTCAAAAAAATATCAAATAAAGTGTATCATTAAATGGTATTATTTTTATCTTTAATGTTTTCTAAAAGGCTTCAGGTGTAATTTTTGTCAGTTCTAAATTAAAGTGGTGGGGAAGGTTAAAGTTTAATTTAAAAAAGTGCTAATAACTCCGGATTGCTTTAACCGAATTTAGTGAACTTAGTCTCCTTTAGAAGAGCATTTTAAGCATTATTTTAAAATGTATAAACTATTGTACCTCATCTACAAACGCCGCTAGAGGGCGTCAAGGTAAAAACTAACCTATTTTACGAATTTTTTTGAAAATTTAAATACAATGATATATACCTTTTTACATATTTAAAATAAGAAAAAATCCTAACAAAACGGCGAAAACCGAAATTTAATATCTCTTTTCAAACCGAATATATTCGCAAAAATATAAATACTACATAGAGACGTAACGTATTTAAGGACACGATGTTTTCTACTAGGCCGATTTTTTAGGTAAAAATTAAATTTATACATTTTACAAAATCTAATGACATACTACGTAATTTTTACTAATTTAAACCCATTTAACGATATTATAAACATTAGATAATTACCAACCTATAACTGTAATAATCCATCGAGCGTGGTCCTTATCAAGTTAGCTTTGAAAATAAAAGGATGCTAAAATGTCAAAAATCCAAAATTTTTATTTCAAAATATAATTTTAGTGTTGTGCTATTGTGTTTTTAAAAGATGCCTTTATTCTTGAAGAAGCAGTTGATATTATTGCTATTTATTTTGAGTGTCTGCAAAATGCGACAATAGCTGCAAGGCTGTATGTATTGAGATATCCTTAGAGGCCGGTACGGCAGCGGCAGCAGAATGTTCATCTTGTTTAGCAAATCGCTTTCGACCACGAAGTGTTCTTCGCCCCTTACACCGCAGACGCCGTAGAACTGGGGAAAATGTCATCAACGTTTTTGCTTATGTAGAGTTTAATCCTCAACAACAAAGGCATTTTTAAAAACACAATAACACAAAAAATAATATTTTTAAAGAACACAATAGCACAACACTAAAAATAATATTTTGAAATAAAAATTGTTGGATTTTTGACATTTCAGCATCCTTTTGTTTTCAAAGCTAACTTGATAAGGACCACCTCAATGGATTATTACAGTTTTAGGTTGGTAATTATCAATGTTGTCTAATATCGTTAAATGGGTTAAAATTAGTAAAACCATGCAGTATGTCATTAGATTTGTAAAAATTTATAAATTTAATTTTTACCTAAAGAAATCGGCTTAGGTAGAAAACATTGTGTCGTTAAATGCGTTACGTCTATGTCGTATTTATATTTTTGCTAATATATTCGGTTTGAAAAGAGATATTAAATTGCGGTTTTCGCGTTTTGTTGGGATTTTTCCTTAATCTAAATATGTAAAAGGGTATATATCATTGTATTTAAAATTTTCAAAAAATTTTGTAAAATAAGTTAGTTTACGTTGACGCCCTCTAGCGGCGTTTGTGAGATGAGTGTAGCAATAGTTTATACACCTGAAAATAATGCTTAAAATGCACTTCTAAACGAGACCAAGTTTACTAAATTCGGTTAAAGCAAACCGGAGTTATTAGCACTTTTCTAAATTAAACTTTAACCTTCCCCACACTTTAATTTAGAACTGACAAAAATTACACCTGAAAGCTTCTTTATTTAGAAAACATTAAAGAATAAAATAGTACCACTTATTGATACACTTTATTTGATATTTTTTGAGAAATGTATATTTTTATGTTTTGTTGTTACCCTTACGCCCCTAGCGCCATCCCACAGACTTGAAAATAATTTCCAGCAATTTCTCTTGGTCACTTTTATCTAAAAAATTTTTCCCGATAGTTATACCATTAGTAGTTTCTGAGATATAGCCGACTACCTCTCTTAGTGGAACACCCGGTACATACCTTTTGAGGTACCGACGTCTACTCGAACATGTATGAACAAGAACAAACAAACGTTTGTTCGCGGTTTTACGTTCTACACTAAAGAAAAACGTTTGTTCGCTGATGTTTGTTCTTGTTTGTTTTCGATGTGTACATACCTTTTGATGTACCGACGTCTACTCGAACATGTATAGACAAGAACAAACAAACGTTTGTTCGCGTTTTTACTGTCTACACTAAAGAAAAACGTTTGTTCGCTGATGTTTGTTCTTGTTTGTTTTTTTCGGTTTGTACATACCTTTAAAATTTTGAAAATGTCAAAACAATATTTTTTTTAACCCGCTTCCACAAAGCTAAAATTTTGATATGATGTAATTTACATATGTGTGAGTTGA
This sequence comes from Listronotus oregonensis, assembly GCA_019359885.1. Taxonomy (NCBI): domain Eukaryota; kingdom Metazoa; phylum Arthropoda; class Insecta; order Coleoptera; family Curculionidae; genus Listronotus; species Listronotus oregonensis. The sequence goes on from JAHBCN010005158.1 coordinate 5,197, forward strand.
AAAAAAATTGACAACCAATTTTGATGGTTACAAGTATGTGCCAGACGATAGTATAGTTGTCGTCGGGATGGCAATTTATAACCTGCTCTCACAGGGTATATTCTTTCAATAGTTCGAAAAGTATATTTAAACTGCCACACTATTCTGATGGTTGCAAGGGTCTTTCAGAGCAGTATATAATAGTCAGGGCGCTCGAACAGACTCGTATGAGCTTAATTGTCAGAAAGAGAGGATATATTTATTGTGTATTGTGAAGATATGATAAAAGATTACTTAAAAGAAAGACAAACAAAGTTTCATGTGAAGTTTAAGTTTCTATTTATGTTAACAAATATAACTTTCATCTCACTGACTCACATAAATATGCCTCAGCATTTAATGCAGGCTCACTTTTTTCCGTTAAAATATACCAATACACAAAAAGTATATCCTCTCTTTCTCACATGAAAGCTCAAACGACTCTGTTGCGCCCGCACACTCGTCGAGCGCCCGACTATTATATACTGGTCTGGAAGACCCTTGCAACCATCAGAATAGTCTGGCAGTTTAAATATACTTTTCCAACTATTGAAAGCATATGCCCTTAAAATTTTAGCCTTGTAGCAGCAGGTTATAAATTGCCATCCCGACGACAACTTTACTATAGTCTGGCACATACTTGTCACCATCAAAATAGGTTGTCAATTTTTTGAGAACGATATTTTTATAACTGACCGATATAGTAAAATAATATTTAAAAATTTTCTATATTTGTGGGAAATAAGTTAGTCGGATGGTTCACTAGCTCTCCTACTATGTCTTGTATTTCTTTTTTGCAGTTATACTTACATTACTTTCCTGGTATTTCTTTAATATTTCATCAAGTTGTGTTGTTGCTGTACACGGTGAAAAATAATACAGCGGAATCAAAATAATTATTCCAATACTTAAAAATAGCAAGATTATCAGTGAAATCGTGAGAGTTGTGTCGACTTGAGTTGACATAACTTTTTTATGACAGTTGGTGTCTGTTATAAAAATAAGAAAGTCAAGTAGGTGATCATCAGCACTTTCCTATGAACATTTTGATACGATACCCTAAATGCGAGTAGTATCTAGTTTTTTTTTAATCAGTGATTTATGTAACAAAATGAGTTACAAATGGTGTGCAGTTCCAAAATGTACAAATACGTCGTTAAAAACTCCGGAACGTGCACCAAAAGTGGTTGCAACTTTCTTGAAGGGATGCTAATGACATAGCGAATAGTACAAATATTTTCTTCTGTGATGACCATTTCGATGTAAGTAAACATAATAATTATATTTTGTAATAATTAATTACAGTCAGAATGTAAAATATTTAATAAAATATATCTAATGTTTTTTTACAATCAGAAAAATAAATGAAAAATTTGAAGCAATTGTATTACTATTTATTTAATATTTATGTAAAAACAGAGTGAATATTATCAACAGAAAATTTAAAACAAACTTAACGACACTCGCTGAATATAATATCGATTTTTTACAATTAAGGTATTCTGAAAGGATAACATCAATTTACACTAAAATGTGCTGCAGACATATTCGGGTATTATATATATATATATATATAGATTATAATATATTATGTATAATATATATATATATATACATATATATATATATATATAATTATTTATTATATTTTAATATTTTATAAATTTTTAACTAATTCAATATTAATAAATTTAATATAAATAAATTTGAGAAGTAAAAATAAGAAAGTTAAGGTCCGCTACTGAGCCACATGGCTGTATAATATATTATAATGTATAATCAAGAGTTAAGGTTAGGAAGCCATACTGTAGAACAAAATTGTCCAGGCGCGCGGGAATCGGGATTGGCCCGGAGTTTGCCTGAATAGTAGGTAGAGCCGGACCATTTGTTCTCTATAAAGTGCATCATCAAAGTAATTCAAGATAGTTACAAAATTGCCATAGAATATTTAAAATTATTGTGTAATATTGGATTTTATATCATCTGATATAATATGGAAAGAATAGATGGCGCCACTTTACAGCCTTCTATTTAAATGGTCGATATTTTTGGGAGTTTTGTATTTTTACCAAAAATCTTTGTAAATAAATAAAAACACGATTTTTCAGGCATATACTTTTCACTAATAACAAACATTCATGAGAAAGAATAACAGTGGGTAAAAATGTTTAGTAACCTTTGGTACCTAGGTATCCATTGTAACAGTAACCGTTAAATATTATGCGTCTACAGTATGTCGACCTTAAAAAGTTGATAATGTAAGTTTAAGAAACCAAAATCTAATTTCTTTTTAAACAAATACAGAAAAAGCAAAAAGGAACTTTAACATAAAATTGTACTTTCTTTCATTCAATTAGAGGGACCTGTATATATTAAAATTTGCCTGGTCTGCCCAGTAATTAATAATTTTGATCCTTTAAAAGAATGTACTAAATTATTAAATGAAATAAAAGTACCTAAATGTAAACCTTATTTCTTTTTAATAATCCACAGAAATACACAAACATTGTGGAAATCATCTAAAAGATACTTTTCTCACTGCTATTTCCTATGAAATTTTTATTTTCTATAATTCATAATTGATATATTATTATTTATTCGGTTACCTAACGTTACGTCTCATAAGAAGCACCTAATTTAAATATAAGAAATACTTACCTCAAGTAAAAATGCCGGTATGTTACCCTTAGATTTGCAAGATAAAACCATACAACCTCTAGTCATTTTGTTACGATATTATAAGTAACAAACAATAAACACAAAATTATAGTCACAATTTAATAAACACTAATCACTAAAATAAGAAGGTTTTTATCAATCCTAAAAACTTCTGCAACCACAAAATATAATCACACAAAGCAAAACAATCGAAACTAATACGGCTCCCATAAAAGTATAATGTGTTGCCTAATTACACACTGATTTATCAGTGTGTAAGTAGGCAACACATTAAATTAGTTCGTGGAATTTCGTTATTGCGCAAAATCGGCGGGGCCAACTTTGACAGTTATTTTCATACTGGGCTGGACATTTTTTGATCGAATGGGCCATAGCATTGGGCTTCCATACACCTTTAAACTTCCTTGTGTATAATTCGCCCATAATTGCGTCAACTTGGGGCAGGTTTCTGCTGTCTGCTTTTACAAAATCGTTGTCCATGGTAAAAGTACTTGACAAAATTTGTAAAATATTGCAAACAAGTCACACAAAAACAATGGATAATATAGGAAAATCTTATTAAAACAGTTTCGAAAGCTAATATATCACAAGTAGGCGCAAGTAGGCAAACGAGGTTTACAAGCAGGTGACGTCATCATAAACTTGACCAATCAGGAGCGTTTTGTGTCACGTGAAAAACATTTAAAAAATGCATTTTTATTTAGGAATTTTTAAATAAATTAATTATTATCTTCAACTTACGTTAATAAATGACCATTTTTAAAATCGTAATTTGACACTTTATTTTTCGCATTGTGAAATAGCCTATTACACTGTTTATAAAAAATTAAAAAAATCCAGTGCCCATCAGTTGTGTAAAAAAGAAAACTAGTAATAAGTAATATATTTAATTAATTATAAATTTAATAGCTTGCGCCATAACCCCAACTATAAACCTAAAGTCCAAAATTTCTGTCAGTGACTCATTTAATACCGGCCACCCAACCGACGAAGCGGCTGAATAAAAATCTAACACTAGTAAATGATTTTTAAGACTATGATATACTTTTCCGCTCAAATAATAGTGAACCGGCCAAAAGTTTCATCGCCACGTTGTCATAATTCGCAAGAATAAAATCACCAGCCAGCGATCGCACTTAAAATAGCACGCCAATATGTATTGAAATCATTGTTATCGGGAAGACAATAAAAGTGGCAACACACATTCCTTAGTTTACAACTTGAAGAGACTTGAAAATAAGCGTATCGACAGGGTTTTCGTGCTGTTCGATGATTTTATTTAGTTGTTATTGATTATGGACAGATTTTGTAAGTTTAAATTTTAATTGCTATACAGGGTATTTTCTAAATATTATAAATTTCTAATAATTGTAGTATATAGATATTGTTTTGTATATAAAGATTTAGTGTTGTTAAGTGCTTTTAATTCTGTAAACTATGAATATTAACCAACCTTTAACTAGTTATCCGCCTATAAAAAAACGTTAAAAGAACGAATAATGGTTAAAAATGTTTACCATGGGATTCGGGAACGAAATCCAGAACTAACCACTTTGGATGCTGCAGAGATATGTGCAACTTTAACAAAAATTAATTCGCGTACGGTATTCGGAGTTTTACAAGGCAAACAAATCAATATTAGTAATTATGCGGATACTGGAAAATGCGATTTTTTCGCTGTTTTTTTGCACACTTTTTACTTTTCGATTGTTAAACATGAATCAGAAGCTGTTTTTTGGCTGCCTCTTATAGTATTTAAAAAATAATAATAATTGAATTGTTTAATTCCATTTTACGACATATTCCTTTAAATTCTGTCATTTGCACGAAAACATATTTAAAAAACTCATACTATGTTAATATTAAAAAAAAACACTTAAAAAGTAAGGAAAAAACCTTAATTTTCAATAAAAAGTAGGTAAAACGTTTACGTCCGAATTCAACTCGAAATTCTAAAAATGTTGACCTGTTACCAGGTTGTAATAGTATTCTTTATGACATTTTTATAAGGTATGCGAACCTTGCTTCGCTCAACCCACAATGTTTAATCAAAAATATTCTCGATATGGAAATCCTAAATATGGAACACGAAAGACCCGAAATAGTTATTGGATTCTACAAGCTGAAGATCTCAGAGCTTTCGTGTTCCTTATATAGTGGATATTTTTGATGAAGCAATGCGTGTGAATATCGTATTTAATATTGAGATTGCAAGATCGGTGGTGAATTGGCAAGTCGGTGTAACTTGGATTTTCTATCGTTCTGCTTTTACATCTTTTTAATTTATCTTAAGACTAAAATTTATTATTTTTTCATGTAGCAAAATAAAATCAGAGAAGGTAAAATTAAACTAAAAAATGTATTTTTTTTTGGAAAAACGTTGAAAAATCGCCAAAAAACACAAATTTGTGTTCTATGACCTCAAAATAGGAGGTGTGCAAAATTAAGCAAAAAAATTACATTTTTCATTAATCCGAATAATACCAAAATAATATAGGCTTGTTACTAATTTAAAGGGTTGATGAAAATGTGAGAAAATAACTTTTGCTTGTAAAAAATATTTTCATGTTTTGACGAAATTTTATCATTTATTTTCTAAAATGCATACGCCACTGGAATTGATTCCCCTGACCCCACACAACCCGGGGCACTCTAAAAGCGAGCGATGCGTCATTGACAGAAATTTTGGACTTGAAGTTTTTTTTATAGTTTGGCTTTATTTTCTTCTTGAGGACGACCATGGCACTTCAACCATCGTCGTAAATGAACACAATTGTGTGCTTCTTCGGTAGGATGCACTAATGAAGCACCATCAATTAGTTTTTCATTTAATTGTACTGATATTAGAGGTGATATTGCTTGTTGCCCAATTATATTTATAAAAGTACCCGAAAGTTTCATATTGCCTCTTTTTTAACATGGCGGACGCGCTTGCGCTGAGTATACCCTTAAAAGGCCTATTGCCATTTTGTTTAAAAAACTATTGATTTCACTTTCTAAAAAAATTAAAATCGATATTTTAAAATATGGTAGCATCATCAGCTACGTGCCAAACAATCATTCGCAATAAATTCAAAAGAATACATTTAAAATAATCGCATCCTTGACTTTTTCAAAAGGTCAAAGGCTGAAACGATGCTTACATTTAAATTAAGTGAGTAACTTATTGAGTAATAGAAAAAAATACGGAAAATGATTGTTTTTCTACGGTATAATTTATCTCTTATTACCAGTTTAGGTATGCCAGACAATCAATTAAAGCGTTTTATGGTGAAAACTTATGTAATAATAATTATTATCTTAAAAAATATTGCTACTGTGAATAATTAATTAATTTTCACGGAATGGCTTTTATTGAAGTCACAGTTTATTAAAAAAAGTCTGTAAAGATCTTTACCCGGAACTACTCTCACCATTAATTCATTGATACAAGTTTTTTTTTTTTAATGATCTATAATACCTTAAATCGTGTATATGTTATTGGATATCAAATAATAACTCTGTTTTCAGACTCTAAGAGTTATAAGGGCTAATGAAATGCGACCCATATGCCTGTTGGCGCTAATATGTGAAATTTTATTCTTATCCAATTTTATTTCTATAATCACAAAAAAGACAAGTTTAATAAAAAAATAATTGATATTTTGGAAGTACGAATCTAAAAAAACTATTTCCAAAATAATAAATTACAATTTTGAAATTCCCGAAAATGTATGATCCCACTATAGAATGTGTGTTTTGTGATGGACAGCGGTGGTAGCACTAAACGTTATTTGTATGAGGAACGTCATTAAGAGATTTTCAATAGCGATAAGGAATTACTGGAATTAACTAATTGGTAATCATTTCTATTTGTTTTTGGATGAAATACTTTCTTCTACATATCCTTCAGCTACTGAAGAGCTTTTCCATTTCCCCATTTGTATTAGTTTCAAACGATACACCTGCAATCAACAAGTAAAGTTGACGATGTGCTGACGAAACAATGCGGGAACTTCGATTAGTATTTAAAAATTTTGCCACCAATGTTGGGAACGCTTCATGTATTTTTTCAAGCGGTGTACTTACATTGCCTTTTCTAGGTAAGAACGAATCTTCGCTCCTATATATTCAAGTGGTCTTATGTTGTGTTTTTTTTATAAATTAAACGTTCCTAAATCTTCTTAATAAGAAAGTAAAATTTATGAAATTGAATTTTTAGTTTAATTGTATCTTATAACCAAGATTTCTCATCTTAAATGTCATTACAATGAGTCATTTTACCAACTCTCTCGTTTAACCTCAAAAACAAACATTAAATAATGCTCCGTGTACCAAGTGGAATACGAGAGACCTTACTTAATAAGATTTAAAATATTTCTCCTTCCAAAATTAGATCTTTGGAGGCGTATCCTTTCAACTACTTTAAAGAAGATGCCACGATGGTATTGCCGAGGAATTTATGTTGTCATAGACTCTAACGTGACTTAGGTGAATATTTGGTCCAGAAGAGTCGGATGATTTTCCGAAAAAATAATAAATTTTTTTTAAACATATGTATTAAAATAAAATCAAAACTTACCAGTTTGGAAATATGCCATTAAAACGTTTTCTTAGATTCGCCATTGCTCTTTCCAAATACAAATGCCATCATTCCGACATACGCTGATTTAAGCAAAAGATTCGGTGCAGCCTTTCCATATTGCTGGAACCATTGAGCAAATCTTAAATAAAAAATGCAAGATAATGAAAAATCAAAGTCAAACTTAAACCAGTCTTATCTACTTACGTATAAGTACATCAACTTATTTTTTAATTAATAAATAATGTAATTAGTCATTGAATTTGGGTACAAAACATGTTCCTCGGCTACTGATATAAGCATATCGAAATCTGCTGGCCAGATCGGCTATTTCGACCTAGAATTATAGCCCAACTGACAAAATAGTATTTTAAATATTAATAAATATATTTTTATAGTTTTGTGGCGGATTCAAATTATAATTAGTTTTCGTTTGGTTACTCGTCTAAAAAGTTTCTAATGAATGGACCACTTCGGTCCTGGTCTTGGGGTATAGCAAACTAAGTGTTCTCAGTCCCATTGACCCCCATGACTGACAGATCGCCTGAAACAAAATAAACAGAAAACCCCTCAAAAAAACAAAAAAATTGGGCAATTGGCAAGTCTGTCACCGTTGAATCTAAAAGAAAAATAAAATAAGAACCTTTTTAAATATTTATAATTTTTTGTCATAAATACCATATTAGTTGGTTTTGACTGGTTTATTTATAATTTTCAAAAAGACAAAAAAGGGTGGTGATTTAATTGATTTTAAGTTTACCTGAAATAACTTCAGCATCAAGCATAGGTAACCATGTATTATTTAAATTAACAGATATTAATGCTATATATTTATCCTTATTTAATAATGTAAATGCACTTTCTTTTTTTTTACGTTTTTTTAACAAGTTTCCTTCGCTAAAATACTAGAAGCATTTCAGTTTATTTTATGGTTGTTATAAAATGTGTGTTGACAATTTTTAATGTACGTATGTCCACTGAAAAGTGTTGAAGAGAAAACTTTTTATTTTTGATTTTATCGAAAAAAGCTACTCTGATAAAAAATTTGCTACTTAAAGTAAGATTGGGATGGAAACATTTAACATATTTTATACGCGGTGTTCAGAAAATTGAAAAAACTTAAAATGGTACAAGAGTAAAGTGCATTTATTTGTGAAGATATGGAAATAACTTACTAGGAAAAGTTGTTCAACATTAAAAGGTAGTCTCTAATACCAATTTTCAAAAAAATCGGCCTACTTTTATTTATTTGTGATTAAATTAATTTTAATACCAATTAAAATTTTTAATATTAATTTTATCAAATTTTTTGCTGTTAAGTAAGCTGAGGTTTCTACGGCTAATAAATTATAAAAGCGAAATCTCAATACAGCTTGTCACTATCAACGCCTACTAGTACAATAAAGAGTTATTAATTTGGAATTAGATAATATTAAAATAATTTTTATCACAAATTAATAAAAGTAGGCCGATTTTTTTGAAAAATGATATTAGGAACTATCTTTTACTTTTGAACAACTTTTTCCAGTAACTTATTTCCATATCTTCTCAAATAAATGCACTTGACTCTTGAACCATTTAAAGTTTTTTAAATTTTCTGAATACCGCGTATAAAATTTGTTAAATGTTTTTATCCCAATCTTACTCTAAGAAGTAGCAAAATTTTTTTAAGAGTAGCGTTTTTGATAAAATAAAAAATAAAGAAGTTTTTTACTATTCAACACCTTTTCCGTGGACGTACTGGTGTGTCCACGGAAAAGGTGTTGAATAGGAAAAACTTCTTTATGTTTAATTTTATCGAAAAAAGTTAGTTGTAATAAAAATGTTTGTTGCTTCTTAGAGTAAGATTGGGATAGAAACATTTAATATATTTTATACGCGGTGTTCAGAAAATTGAAAAAACTTAAAATGGTACAAGAGTAAAGTGCTTTATTTGCAAAGATATGGAAATAAGTTACTAGAAAAAGTTGTTCAATCGTAAAAGGTAGTCTCTAATACCAATTTTCGAAAAAATCGGCCCACTTTTATTTATTTGTGATTAAAATTTTATTATCAATTAACTAATTCCAAATTTTTGTACTAGTAGGCGTTGATAGTGACAAGCTTTATTGATACTTTGCTTTTATAATTCATTAGCCGCAGTATCGTCAGCTTTAAATGCTTACTTAACATCAAAAAAATTGATAATAAATTGATATTAAAAATTTAAATCAATATTAAAATAAATTTAATCACAAAAAATAAAAGTAGGCCGATTTTTTCAAATATTGGTATTAGAGACTATCTTTTAATTTTGAACAACTTTTCCTAGTAACTTATTTCCATATCTTCTCAAATAAATGCACTTTACTCTTGTACCATTTTAAGTTTTTTTAATTTTCTGAACACCGCGTATAAAATATGTTAAATGTTTCCATCCCAATCTTACTTTTAGAAGTAGCAAAATTTTTTATCAAGAGTAGCTTTTTTCGACAAAATCAAAAATAAAAAAGTTTTTTCTCTTCAACACCTTTTCCGTGGACATACTGTATATTTTATGTTCATATATGCATTTGGCTAATGGTTTGGAAGTTTCACCTATAAAAAATGTATTACATTCACAAGGGATCTTATAAATAACATTTTTTGTGTTTTCGTTTATATTGTATGCTTTTGTGTTTGTTACTTGAGATCGAATAGTGTTTTGTGTTTGAAAGATAGTACGAATATTAAATTTATTACCTATTCGTTAAATTTTATTTGATAAGCCTGGAATATATAGTAAAAATAAATTTGTAATGGGTCTATTTTAATTTTTTCGCCAATTTGGTTGTTTAAATTTTAGAAAGTATTTGTTTATAAAATTAAAAGGATAACTATTTTAAACTAAAACATCGCTTAAAAATTCTTTTTTATTTTCTTTATTTTGATCGGGACAAATTATTTCATTTCTGTCAAAAAGACTTTTTACAACTTCCTTTTTACCATTAATAAGTGATTAGAGTTAAAATTAAAGTATTTGTTTGTATGTGTAGGTTTTCTCTTTTCAGAAAAAGAAAGCCGAGGCTTTTTTTATTTTTCTAAAGTGAAATAAATAGTGGGTTCTTGTGTATTAATGTGTGCTAAAAATCATTTAGACAATGTTCGTCATGTTGATAAATTTAAAAAAATGTCATTTAAATTATATCTCCACCAAACTACAGGTTTTTTTTTAATTTTGTACAAAATTAGATTTTAAATGCTCCAAAAAAATACTATTTAATAATGATGATAAATGTGAATCCATGGCAATTTTAGAAGTTTGTTTATTAAAGTCAGTGTTATATTGGAAATATGTTGTTTTTACGCAAAAAGTTAACAAATATCATTGCTAATATCCAAAGTTTGATATCTAATTTAGGATTTTTTTTATTACAGAACTACAGACGAATTTTGTACCAGGAGGCCCAGAACGTAGGGATCTTTTAAAATCTTGATTAGCGATTTTTATGGCTTTTACTTTAATTCTCTCTTGCAAAACAAACATTTTTTTTTATATTACTAACAGAATAAATTATTATGATAATTAATTACTAGACATAACTACGACGACTGGAGAGTCACTTTCTTAACAAATATTGCAAAATTTAAATTTATAAAATAGTTTTAAGAGTGACTAAAAAAAATCTATAAATTTGATGGGTTTTTTTCATGAAGAAAAAGAAAAATTGATGTTTTCGGACTGAGGCACCACTAACAAAAACCGGCAAAAAGATAGGTTATTACGCCGCTTGTCGGCGGCAATACAACAGCTGACTAGTCATTTATTGAAATGACGGATTTTAGCTTTTGACACCAATATATATATATATATATATATATATATATATATATATATATATATATATATATATATATATATATATATATATATATATATATATATATATTTATTTTATTATTAGGTTTTGTTCTGTATTATTTTTATCACAACAAAGGTAATGTTCTAAACCGCCAAAGTTTGTCAAAATATTTCTAAGACTTAAAGTTTTTTAACAACTCAAATAATGGATTATTTCAACGAAGATAGTGCTGGGACATCGACACCAAACATCGATGAACATCACCCAGCACTAGACGAAGAGCTTCCTAAAGATATTGTGAAGGCTGCCAATGAGGTAAATATAAACCTATTACCAAGTAAATCAAAAGAAGGATACGAGGAGCAATACACCCAATTTTTTAATTGGTGCAAGAAGAAGCAAATTAAAAGCATGAAAGGAAGCATTTTTGGCGTACGTTAATACTAATATTACCAATAATAACTATTTTAAAAATGTATTGTTTCTTTGTTATAAATTAGGTTACTAAAACAGTAAATGTTCAAAAGTTACTGTTTTTTGTTTAATGAAGTGGTAGAAAAAATATTTTCCCAACTCTTGCGGAAAGTGTCTTTCCCGCACTCGAGTGCGTGCACCAACGGCAATCGCGTGCGTAAAAGTATCACTTTTGGCACTTTTAAATTATAAATAGCAGAATACCCTTCTTAACTTGCGAAACATCTGATTAATGTGTTTTGAAAGAGTAGAGAGTGCAAGACTAATATGCTTTAAAACATCCTCTTAATCTAGTAATTTATTATTTGATTTATCTATACATAATGCACTAATTGCTAACTGCATGAAGAATTAAGTATATACTCTTTCTTTCAATGTTTACTCAAGGATTACAACACTTTTCCGAAGATTACACTAAGAAATTACCGAGGAATCCGTATACCCGCACACGCAAAGCCATAATAATAATTACAAAAACCAACAGTGATATTAAAAAGAAAATCATTGTAAAAATATCGTCACCGGAGAAAGTTCGCACGAAATATCATAGTACAAGCTTTCATTAAATAAAAAAAATAAACAAATTATAGTTACTTTACCACTTTTGAATGGGTATCTACCAAACCGGTAGGAAATAAATTTTATGTACACAATGTCTAAAGTGGTATTTGGTGTTGTAAGCACAGGGCACAGGCATAATTTTTATGACTCAAAAATATGCTTTGGGGCTCATATTTTAAAGCGCTGTATCAGCATAACATGTATACAAATTGCAATTTTGAAGAAATATTGTTTAAAAAAACAACTTTACCATCTAAGCTTTGCGCGTAGATCTCCTTTTTCTTTCTTTGACTGTGGACTGAGTCCCAGGAAATGAGGAGGCAGTTAGATTAGCCAACGAAGGCTAAAAAAAGGAGATGGTGACACCAGAACCATATTCCGGGATTTCTGATATTCTTTTAAAGATTTTTTTTTGGTCTCCCGTCAAGTTAACTGTAACTATTATAGTTCGGCTCTCAATGGCAAGAAATCAGTTACGCTAAGTCTGATTCCAGAAGCGACCTGACTACATTTGCAGCATCAAGAACTGCCGACTTTTGCATGAGATGGTAAGTGTTTTCTGGAATTCCAATTTTAATAAATTGCTCTTTTAAATTTTTAGGAATTAATCCCATTGTCGATAAGATTAGAGGCACTATCTCTCGTTGTATTTGCCACAGTTGGCTGACTTCCTGTCGCAGTTTTGTGTCCTTCGTCAGTTTTTCGTTGATTTTCTTATCAATATTGGTACTGCTAGGTATCGATATACCAATGAGATAGGTGACTTTTTCTTTTTGTGTTTTACCGTGTTATCAGGTCTATTGTGCTCAATGGTTAAATCCTATCTACTGGGGATGGCTATTATTCATAGTAGAGCTTGTTGTTGTCTAGTGTTATATTATGTTTTCTTAGCAGATCCCTGTAGAAATTGTGGCTACTTTGTTGTGTCTTTCTAGGTATTTGTTATTCGCCAATCTTGGGCAGCTCGGGAGTATTACATTATTGTTTTTATGAATGTACTTTTCATAGTTTCTTGTGGCTATACCACAATCTTGAATACTCATGATAAAACCCTTATTTCCCGTAATTATTATTATTATTATTAATTATTAATATTATTTACAAACATCCTACATGACGTATCCTATGGATCCGACCCCTAGGCAGGGAGGCCATTCGTATCAAAGACCACTCCTTGCGTCCGCTTGGTCATGATCCTCGGCCAAATTCATTTGCCCCAGTAAACGAAACGACTCAAGGACAATAAATTTCTGCATTTTCATCATCAGGACCTGCTAGCATGTTAGTAGCAACAACCTTATTGATTCCAGATAATTTGAATTTCCAAAGTTTTCGTAAACGTCGCCTGTAATTGCTTTTGAGCTCTTAACAGCTCTAACATTAACATTTAAAAATATTATTTTTATTTTTAAGATTATTATTATTATTAGGTATAATTTTAGATCTTGATAGAACTTGGCCCTTATTTTACATAAGTATTTTTGTTAGATGTATAATTACACAAAAAAATATTATCAGTAGTTTTAATTTCCTGTTTAATTTATATAAAAACTAATAAAAATCAAACAATGCATACACCCGAGATGTAGGTATTGTTGTAAAGATGAATTTTAACACAGTTTCAAAAGAGGCGATTTAATGATTTGGTACTTCCGTGGATTATTTACTTAAAACAATGGATCGTGGACCTAAATTCAATTTATAGTGAAAGGAATATGACTCTTGCGTAAGCGCATCTTTTAATAAAGGTGTTCAATGGGAAAAATGTGCGGGAAATTATAAAAAGATTTGTATAAAAAATAAGTTTTCAGATTTCCTGGTTGAATTGTTAAAGAAATCAAGTCTTATAATTTGGTAAAAACATTGCGTTGTCTAATTATACTGTTGTGGATAGAAATCCTTATTTAAAATATAGGTATATTCATATATAATATCACAAGAGAAAAAATTTTGTCCGCAAAATATTCGAAAGGTATGAATGAAAGTTTGTTGCTTGGCAATTTCGCGAATGACGCCTAACGGCTCGTGATTTTATCAAAAATTTCATGAGCGAAATTACCGAAAAGCAACAAACTTGAATAAAACCTTGAGAACAATTTTGCTACGTAATCTTTTTTCGAGTGGTATTCGTCATGACTATTTCACGTAAGGAGATTTTGAAAATAAACAGAACACAGAATTATTTTATTTAAAAAAAAAATGCCATCAAAACAAGTAAACTTAAAACTACCTTATTATTTATATAAAATGTGCAATTATAATAATTATTACTTTGAGCGCTGTTTTTTTCAGCCACAGCAGATTGAATTTGTACCTGGACCTGAGTACTCGTAGAGGCCGAAGCTTCATTTTCCTTGTTTTGTCGCAAATTGTTAATTAAATTTAGGTGGTGCTCTGGATTCAGCTGAAGATATGGTTTTAAAGAGTTGGTACTAGCATGTCCTGTGAGCTTAATAGCTTCTTGATCACCAACTCCATTTTTTGTTAAAGTAGAGATTGCAGAAGATCGATGGGAATGATTGGTAATTTTAATTTTTTTGTATCAAGCCAATTTTTTCAGCAGATTGTTTTGTCCACTTTGATAAGGTATTTAAGCCCAAAGGCATGTTTTTGTACCATACTCCTTTTTTCCAGTTGGGATGTATTAGTTAAAAACAATCGCTCTGTGGTCAAGTGAGGATTAGTTGCTCTTTTTCCATTAATTTCAAATATAATCTGACTGGACACAGGTTTTCATTGGTTCTGTTTCTTACTAGCCATTTACTATTTGTCAAGCTTTTAGAGCCTTCTTGGGAAGTTTTCGAAAATATGGGATTATATTCAACCCTTCCAAAAAAGTTGCCTAAAAAATTAATCTTTAAGCAAACAAAATAAATATAACAATTATTTAGTTACCTACCCTTGAGGTCCAGTTCTTTTTGAAAATACTGAATTTTACAATTAACGGCTTCGTTGCCACGCCAGGCAAGTTCAAAGGAACAAATGTGGAAAAATATTTTTTGTAATCCGTCTGGATTGTCCTCGTCGTAACATTTGACTATTTCCAAAAGATCTGTAGTGGTAAATGCTTTTGAACTCACTTTCCTTTTCTCAGGGCTTGCCTGAAGTTGCCGACGCTTTGCATCTCGTGCCAATCGAGCTGATTTAAATATTAAGTCCTGAAATGGATCCACTTTTTTGCCAAATTCTTTGAAATATTTTTCTTGCAC
This sequence comes from Listronotus oregonensis, assembly GCA_019359885.1. Lineage (NCBI taxonomy): Eukaryota > Metazoa > Arthropoda > Insecta > Coleoptera > Curculionidae > Listronotus > Listronotus oregonensis. The sequence continues at coordinate 20,520 of JAHBCN010005158.1, forward strand.
CATCTGTGCCACTGTATTCCACAAGGATTTTATACTAGACTCTTTGTAGTCCTCTCCATTTCTTTTCTTCATGTTATACCCATAATCTTCTAAAATTTTCGCCAAATCTTCTGGCGAAGTATCTTTTTCCAAATTGTAATTTCTTTCCTCAAGAAATTGGGAAAATTGTTCCCAAGCAGATTTTTTCTATTTCGCTGTGTTATAAGGGATCGTGTTATAAATTGCTTTTTCGATCTTAGTAAATGAATTACTTCCAAATCTGTTTTCATTGTTTGAACTCATTTTTGCCGATAATTCAAAAATTATGAATGAAAAATATCAGTTTGACAATGTCAAAAAATTGTCGCTGAAATACCATGTTGTTGGTTTTGTCCAGGTAGCAATATTTTCAGCTGGATACCGATTTTATACACTCTAGTGAAATAGTCAATACAATACAATCAAATAATTGATATAAAGGAATTAATTTTCGGGGGTAATACCAGAGTGCTTAAAAATTATCGATAATATTCATAAAAGCTTGTTATTTATAAGTAGGTATGATCAAAAATAATTTGGATTAATTTTTAAACAGTCCGAGCATATTTTGGCTATTTGATTTCATTTGGTAAAATTTATTTTTTTGAAGTTTTTTGCGACATAGGGCCACTTTGGACTGGTGGAAACACAGTCAATTGACCCTAAAAATATGTTCAATTTTTGATTGCTTAGAAATACCACAAGTGCTTAAAAATTTCCGATAATTTTTATGAAAGCTTGTTATTTATAATATAACAAGCTTGAATGAAAATTATCTGGTTATTTTTATGCACGAGCGGTATTTAGGGAGAATATTTCTAGAATGGAGAAATATGGGAGTATTATACTATTAAAATGGTTTTTTTTGTCATACAATTTTCAATTTCATGCAACATAATTAAAACTATAACTGAAATCGTTTTTCTAATAACTTTATCTATTTCTTCATCGTGTACATGACCAAATCGACTCATTTTGACTGATTTTGACGTTTCTAATTGACAATACAAACAAACAGGTTCGATTGTTCTGTGTTTGTAAGTAAGTGGATTACAACGTTGTCTAGGCAACGTGAAATTTCTGTGGAAATTTTTTGATCTTTAAAGTGTTTTATGGGAAAATTTATACATGAGTGAAATATTCGAAAATAGTTATTTACATTACAAGATGCGAAAGTTTACTTTTTGGTGTGAGGTGGTTTTTAAATGGCCGAGGCGAAGCCGAGGCTATTTGAAACCTCCGAACACTTGAAAGGCCTTTCGCATCGTGTAATGTATTATATTTTTTCTGCTACTGTTCTATGTATCGCATAATTTAATAATCATTAACATCATGTTTTAATAGAAATATCAGAGATTTTGAAATTTTACCGTTAAAAATTAATCCATAGCAACACATTTATTGTTGACATTGTCTGTCATCAGCACTTGTCAGATTTTGAATTATTGTTAATTTAGTATAAACCATTCCCATTTTAAAATGTTAAATGAATAGGAAAATGGCATCCAAAAGGCAGCTGACCTTGCGTGCCTCACTTCTGCCAGACAAATCTAAAGAGAGGTACCATCAAACATATAAATCGTTTTCTGAATGGCTTGCTACAAAAAATGTGGGCGGATTGACGAGAATGTGATGTTGGCGTATTTTCAAGAAAATCCGAGTCTTTATCACCACCAACCCTCTGGTCTGTATATTCCATGCTCGTAACAATTTCCGTAAACAAAAATCAAGATATTTCGGGGTTCAAGAAACTAGTTGCTTTTATTAAAAGGAAAAACGATGGTTATGAGGCAAAAAAGTCAAAAATTTTTAAAAAAGAAGAAATCATAAAGTTTTTACTTAACGCGCCTGATCAAAGTTACTTAGCAATGAAAGTAATAGCCATTATGGGAGTGGCTGGGGCATGCCGGACAGACGAAATATACAGAATGAAGCTAAGTGATGTAGAATAAGAAATGACGTGGCTATAGTAAAAATAGTGGAGTCTAAAAATAAAGTTAAAAGAAACTTTGTAGTAACCAACGATGAAGGCTCAGTTCCTTATGTCAGATTTCTACAGGAATATATTAAGCTGAGACCAAGGAATGCTCTAGATGAGCGTTTATTGTATAGAAAATGAAAGAGGTAAATGTGTTAATCAAGTAATTGGAAAGCACACTATTTCAAATGTACCTAAAGAAATTGCGAAGTTTTTGAAGCTTGAAGACATCAGTAGATACACTGGCCATTCTTTAGAAGAACGTCAACTACGTTCCTTGCCAATGCTTCGGATGTCGATATTTTGGACTTAAAAAGGCATGGAGGTTGGAAGTCTTCTTCTGTTGCGGAGGGATATATTGCTGAATCCTATAGTAATAAGGTGGAAATTTCAAAGAAGATTTTACACGAAATTCCTACCAATATTTCCTCTAATGAAGTAACAGTGAAAATATGAATATTAACGTAGTTAAAGGTGATAACGATACCCCAACAACAAATTTAAAAACTGTTAATTCAAGTATTATTCCTCCAATTTCTTTTGCTAATTGCTCAAATTGCACAATTACTTTTAATGTTAATACCTAACCTAGTTTTTTAAAATATTTTGTCATAAATTAGTTACTTTTTATAAATAAATCCTAATATTTCCCACAAGCATATTTTCTTTTTTTTACTCTTACTTTTTTGTCCAGGCGCTGAAAATATTACTTTCGTAGCTAGCAACGCTTAGCAACCAGGTAACACGAAGGTTCTCTTTCGTTATCAACATTATAAGTAATGGAGATAAAGCTCCAGGTGTTGGGACTTTTTTATTGGAAATTTTCTTTTATTTAAGGATATTTTCAATTTCCTGCATTTTCTTATTGTTAATAAAAGTTAATTATTAAAAAAATCCTAAATTCCCTTCTAGATTTTCATTTGTGTTTGAATCAACCAATTGCAATTTTTTTTTTGTAGAAACACAATTCCCTAGACTATGAAGTCAAACATTCGTGAGCAACGTTGAATTTGTTTAAAGATCTTATAAAAATAACGGCATTTTATCTAAAAACATCAATCTATTAAAGTAATAACACCATTAGATAAAGTTCTGGTGAGTGACGAGTGAGAAAAGTGACCGAAAAACTGGTACGAGTGCAAGTTACCTATTAAATGATCCTAAGAACCTCCCCAATAAATTATATAACAATAAAGTAACGCGATACAACGTGTTGTTTAATGTTAAAAAAATGTAACACTTCAGGCTAGGTGGGTGCAGTAACGACATCAAGTTACTTTTGTTTCGTAACAAATTACATATCTTTAAATGAAGTGTAAAATTACCAGCACTTCAAGATAATTGACTTTTATTTTTTATTGCGTAATTTTTGAAGTAAACACTCAACTTGTTAACATACCGGACCACACCAGTTGGCAGATATTTAAGATTACCAGCTATTTTTAATGAGAGCACAAATATATTTAATAATAATGTTTAATAAATATAGTATAACGTAATTAACAAATTTAAAAAAGGTCGAACGCCACTGAAAATAAACAGCCTTGCCTTGGTCAACACCATTCAGCCAATTGGTCATCGTTTTGGTCACGTCCGATGTCGCTAGGTCGACGCGGAAAGATAACAGTTATTTAACGCACTTTAATGCTTCCGACAACCGGAACATCAGCCACTGCACACTTTAAAATAATTAGAAATGGCTCGCACGCTGCGATTTGGAGCAATTATTTGGCACGGTCCGCGTTGATGGCACGTGAATCGAATTTGAAATTGATGTTTCGCTTTGAAATATTGTTAAGGAATTATTGGTAAAAGAAGAGGAACGAAACTATTTTTAAATTATGGAAAAGATATCTAGAAATTTAGTAAATACTTGGAAAAGCATAAAATAGTCTCTTCCAGACAGTACCTATGCCAGTTTACAGCCTTTAAAGTGGTCTTAGAACGTTTAGATACTTATATATATATATATATATATATATATATATATATATATATATATATATATATATATATATATAATATATTATTATATATATTATTATATATATATTAATATATATATATATATATATATATATATATATATATATATATATATATATATATATATATATATATATATTATATATATATATATATTATATATATATATATATAATAAAATATTAAATAATTAAAAATAAATTATATATATTAAAATATCCATTTTTAAGATTTGGACATGGAAAAAAAGGAAAATCCAAGGTTTTTAAAATCATTATATCAAATTTCTTATTCCTTGTTCAACTGACAGCGCTAATTGGTCGTTAAGTTTTTAAACCGTACTTGTTTTTTTTTTTAAATTTTAACTATAAATTCTTTTGCTTTTTGTTATATTTCTTTCACCTGAAAATCTTGTTATAACAGGTGGCAACGATCCACGTGCTAAAAACTAAGCTAATGTAGTTTAAGGAGGAATGTGAATGAAGTTTTGTTCTTCATTGGTATTAAACCTGTTTCATGTTTTCAACCCTCACATATGGTAGAATTTTTAAAAGGAGAATTATTTTTGTTGGTTTCACACAAGAATCATTTTCTTTTTTTTTTTTAGTTTTGCCTGATGATGGGAAAAATTTTTCCGAAAGCTACTTTTTCAATAAAGAGTTAATTACTTAAAGTGGCCTTTAAATTTACTGCATTTCCACTACTTGGTTTCAGATTTTTTTCTTAACTGGGCAGTCACGACTACCCTTCCTTTTTTTATATATATATATATATATATATATATATATATATATATATATATATATATATATATATATATATATATATATATATATATATATATATATATTTTTTATATATATATATATATATATATATATATATATATATATATATATATAAAAAAAAAAAAACACATATTTTTGATTTTTCCGATATTTGGGTATTGAGTTTTTGAGCTACTGATTACGAATACAAAGTCAGAAAATTAAATATGGCAAATCCAAAATATCTACCGCCTTCTTTAATCTATTATTGGCATTTTTAAAAATCTGACAATGAATTTGTAATAAGTGAATCCTCAATACTAAATTTTTGGTAAATCGGTTGAATTATGAAAATTTTTCCCCCTTTTTAAATTTTGCAAATACGACCCTGAATTCGTAACCGGGGAGCTTAAAAAACCCATATTCCAATTTAAAGAAAAATCGGTTAATTTCTGAAAATTTTGTCATTCATCTTGGATCCGCCATCTTGAATTTTGTAAATCTGAACACGAATTCGTGAATAACGTTTCCAGAAACCCCCATATACAAAATTTGGTACAAAATAGTTTTTTAAAGTCCACCATATTAAATTTCTAACCGACATATTGAAATTGCCATGTTGAATTTTGTTATTCAATCACACCAGCTGTTTAAGAGAATCCTTTACGTTCAATTAGAGCGCCAAAAAACGACCCAATAGATTGCGTATTTTTTTTATGAAAACGTTTTTCGCCTTACACTTCATTTTTTTCCACCTTCCTGCCGCCATATTGGAGCCGCCATTTTGAATTTGGAATTGTGCCAGCAATTTTCTGAAAGTCCTATTCCAGACGAATATTTTGATATTTATCATCTTAATTTCTGAGGCAAAAACTCAAAGATTTATTGTACGAAAATCTACATATTTTGTCAAATAACTTTGACACTTTTACTTGACTTTAAATTTTGAAAATACAAACCGAGCAGGATAATGGAGACGGAAACGCATTTTCCTGCCTAGGCAGGAAAATGCATTGCCGTCCCGAAAAAATGTAAAAGTACAGAAATGTAATGTACTTTTAACATTTTAAATAGTCTGTAATGTTAATATTACATATACGGTAAAAAATAATAATTATAAAATAATTTCAACCAAATCCGAATGCATTTTTATGCTTTACATTATTAAATAACTAAAAAAATGCACACTTCATTTGGCAGCTATCAAAACCGATTAATAAACAATTTATTCGCGTTAAAATCTTTGTAATATTATACGTGTAAAAACACTTATTACCGAACCATATGGCATGTGTTATTTAAATTTTTAACTGTATAACTTTTGTAATTAATTGTGAGATGCAGGAATTCAGGTCAAGCGTTACATTAGAGGCAGCATATTTGCAGAATTTCGCTTTGTTTGCGAACAGTTTTATTCAGTAAAAGTGTACGTTTAATATAAATTAATTTAAGAAAAATGGCTTATTTATTTAATGATTACATATAAATCAGAAGATTAAGGCCAGATATTATTATCCACATTTAAGAATTACTCTAGTTCCCCAAAAAAAATGGTGTGTGGTGGGTGTCGCACGCAAGATTTTCTGACGTATTTTCTGCTGAACACGAACCTAAAGTCAAAATTGGGGGTCAAGCAGCAAAACATCGAGAAAAAGCGTAATTTCAGATTAACGATTTTTTAATTTATTTAAAACGTTAATATCTCAAAAACTATAAAAGATAAACAAAACTTTTTTGACACAAACTATGTATTTTTACAAGACCTTGAATTTTAGTTATATAATTTTTTTGTCTAAATGAAATATTTTTCGAGTTATAATCAAAAAACCGAAATTTCAGAATTTTTTTTAAGGCATACCTTACCTGGGGCGGTAGTGAGCGATCTCCTGGTCAAGTCTCGGAATTTAGTTTGGTATACCGATGGATCCAAGACTGACAATGGAGCCGGCGAAATATGGTATGACCCCTAGGTTTAATGCTTATGCTTCCTGGGGAAAAATGCCACTGTTTTCCAGGCGGAAATATATGCCATTGAACTTTGTCTGCGGGGAGAACTTGAGGAGGGATTTTAAGGGCACGGACATTACTATCTTTCTCTGATAGTCAAGGGCCATAAAAAACTTTGGATCTTAACAAGTCAACTCAAGGTTTGGGTTTTGGGAATGTCGTGCATGCCTCCTAAACCTGGCTAACCACAACAAAGTTACACTTTCCTAAAATAGGACACAGGGGAATACAGGGCAATGAAAAACAGACTCCCCGGCCAGGCGAGGCTCCGCAGAATGTTTGTGGGCCCCGAACCTGTTTTTGGAATACCAAAAGCCTCGGTTCGTGGCTACATGACTCGGTATTCAAAAAACAACATCAGTCATACTGGAACCACATTCCAAGGCAAAATCACACTAAATCAATGTTGGACTCACCATCGAAAGCATTGACAAGTGAACTACTAAAACTAAATGGGAATCAGATTAGAATATAAAGGATTATTAACCGGACACTGCACCCTAAGAAAACATATGCCACTATGGGCATCTATAGAGAAGAACCCATTTGCAGACTATGTGACGAAGAGGAAGAGACAGCTCCACATCATATAATGAGTGCCCTGCACTTACATACTGGAGAACAAATCAAAACTTCATGGTGGACACTAACCACCAGGAGGCTGGAGACCAGAAAAGAACAGTAAAAGGGCTACTACACCTGCCCCAAGGTGTAAAACCTTTAACTGAAACAAATACACAAGAGATACAACAAGCCCTGTAGGCTGCAGTGTGGAGGCGGACAAAACCTCAACTTGTGTATTTAGATTATCAATCAATCAATCAATCAAGGCATACCTCCAGAAAAATTTAAAAATTATTATTTTTATATTTTTGAATTTTTTTGCAAATTTTAAATAATTTGGGATTTAAATAAATAAAATAAATGATTTATTCTAAAAACAAACCCAAAAATCATATAAATAAAAAAAATGTTTCCTATTTTGAACTGAAATTTATGTCAAAATTACAGTTTCGTTTAAATCTCCATTATTATTTATCTTATCAAAAATGTTTATATAACTTTTTATATAGACAATTTAAAAAGCTCTCTTTTTTGTTCTATGATTTTTTTTGTATCTTTTATAGTTTATATAGTTCTGTCGGTAAATGTACCAAGGCGGTTTTTTTTTTTTTTGATTCTTGAAAGTCAAACGGCCAACTGATGATCGCGTTGTTAAATTTAGCAATGGACTTAGCAATTGTTAAAAGTTAACAACTGTCTAGAATGTTTAACGAAACATCATTGTCAGTGTGTCTAAGCTGTAACCTTACAGCTTAGAGCTGCAAATATAATGAAAATTATAAAGTACTTTTCCAGTTTTGATGCTTATATTTCTGAACCTATTAATAATAGATATATGAAATGTAGCATTTTTTAAAGTCGCTTTAAGAGATCTTTTTAAAGGTGATACAATAGTAGGATTTATTTAAAAAAATGCTTTTTCACTATTAAACCCGAAAACGCGATTGTCAATCGTTTTTTGCATTATTTTGTCTTACAGGACGCAAAAAATACTAGTTTTGGTTAGTTCTGGTTTGCTAATTTAAATAATTGTGTATTTTGATTAACAACAATGTTTTTAATGGGGCCGTAAACAAAAAATATATATTTCTTTAAAAATTGCAGCAACATTTGAGCGGACTGATTTTTTTGATGCGAAAATTGCAGAAGGAGACCAGCAAAATATGCAGTAACTATAATGTGAAAATCATATGGTCGTGTATTTTTAACAATAAGTTTTTGCCGAAAATATATTGCTGCTATGCTCACTTGGGTAATTGTTTATAATCGCGGCGTCACCTATTTTTAGCCATAAAAAATCAAAAAATTAAGTTATCGACAAGTTTTTTTTTAATATTCCACTTTCTGGCGCATTGAAGAATATAACTAAATAACTATTTAAAAATTTGATTTTCTCAGAGAATATTTAATTTAAAAGGCTTAAAATTTGCTTGAAATTTGTTATAAAATGATTTTTTTTCTTAAGAACTTTAATTTTTCTTATGTTTATTGAAAATAAAATAATTTAAAAAAAAAATAAAATATTCATTTTTGGATTTTTATAATTTTTAAAAATTTGCAAAATTTACATTTTTTTAAAATTGTTAAATATTTATATCCTTAAAGTTCATTAAAAATAAAATAATTTAAAAATAAAAAAAAGATTATATATATATATATATATATATATATATATATATATATATATATATTTTATATATATATATATATATATATATACATATATATAAATATATATATATATATATAATATATATATATATATATAATATAATATATATATATATATATATATATATATATATTATATATATATATATATATATATATATATATATATATATATATATATATATATATATATATATATATATATATATAGGAGTTCAGGGAGACCTTTTTTTTTATTCATTGGAAAAAAATTTTTTTTCTTTGCTTAATTTGCAGTTAGAATGAGGGGGCGGTTAAGGGTATTTTTTAAAGTTCTTTATTTTTTTTTGTTTTTTTTTTCAGAAATTCAGATATTTTTTTAAAGGCCTATATCCCCAAAAATTGTTTAAATATTTGGGATTTAAATACAAATTGAAGGAAAAATCCGTCATCTTTTTAAAGTTGTTTTAGTTTCTTGGTTTCAGGGGTTTTTTGAGAGTTGCATAATAACCATATATGCTATAGAAATTAATAAAAATGTCAAAAAAGACAGTTCTATTAATCTGCAAAAAAAGATTTAAAATGTTTTTTTTGTTTAAGGTTTTACCTATTTACTCATTTTGAATTATACTTATTAATTATTACTATGAGTGTTTTTTTCACTACAAACCGTTAAAACCCTAGAAACGTAAAAAAACATTAAGAGATAAGCAGATTTTTTCATTCAAATTTGCATTTAAATGGAAAAATCTCAAACAACTGAATATAGGGGTATGATTTTGCCATAAAAAAAAATCTAGAATATTATACAGAAAACAAAAATGCAACCAAAATATAGGGGTATTAAAAAAATAATTTTTTTTGTACGGGGTTTTTTATACACCCTGTATACATAACGTTATTTGCAAAAAAATAGCACAAAAAAAAAGTTTTAAAACATTTTTTTCCAATTTGGGAAAATTTAAAGGAATAAAAAGGGGGCCCACTTGCCAGACTTAACCTGTATATATATACATATATATATATATATATATATATATATATATATATATATATATATATATATATATATATATATATATATATATATATATATATATATATATATATATATATATATATATAAATAAAAAGTTGGGAAAGGAATTTAAAAAAAACTTACTTTGATTTCATCGAAAAAATACTTAAAAATTTTTACTTTTTGGGGTGGATTGGGATAGAAACATTTAACATATTTTTTAAGGGTGTTCAGAAAAAAAAACTTAAAACGGTACAAGAGTAAAATGCATTTATTTGAAAAGATATGAAAAAACTAGAAAAGTTGTTCAAACGTAAAAGACATCCTAATACCAAAGTTTGAAAAATGGCCTACTTTTATTTATTTGGGTTAAAATTTTATTGTCAATTAACTAATTTCAAATTTTTGTTATAGGGCTTTATAGTGACAAGCTTTATTAACTTCGCTTTATAATTCATTAGCCGCAGTGTTGCTTTAAATGCTTATTAACAGCAAAATTTTGATAATAAATTGTTTTTTAAAATTTTAAAATTTAAATATTAAAAAAAATAACCAAAAAAAGTAAGCAGATTTTTTCGAAACAATTTTTAAATTTTAGAAAACTTTTCCAGAATTATTTCCATATCTTCCCAAATAAAGCATTTCTCTTGGTACCATTTTAAGTTTTTTCAATTTTCTGACCTCGATAAAAATTTTTTTTTTTTATCCAATTTTCTAAGAAGTAGCAACTTTTTTATAAGAAATTTTTTCGATAAAATCAAAATAAAAGTTTTTCTTAAACCCTTTTCCGGGGAAATACATAAATAAAAAATATATAATATATATATATATATATATATATATATATATATATATATTTATTTTTTAAATATAAATTAGATTATAAAAAGAGTGACAGCTTTTAGTTTTACCGGGTTAGAGATCATTCTCGTTGATTTAAGTTAAAATTTTAATTTGTTATAAATTTCAGTGTTTTTTAAATGTATCCCCTTTTTTTTGTGATTATTTATATTAAGGGACCATTCTTCAATGTCTCTGAACAGGATATAAAAACCCATTTAAACCTCAAAAAAAATTATCCCAAAGGGGAAATAAACTTTTCCCGGGAAAGCTCAAACCCCTTTAAAAGTATTCTTTCACTTGCTGCAACCCCCAAATTTCCCTAGTTCGTTTGTTCACTAGTCAAAATATATATATATATATATATATATATATATATATATATATATATATATATATATATATATATATATATATATATATATATATATATATATATATATATATATATATATATATATATATATATATATATATATATATATATATATATATATATATATATATATATATATATAAAATATAAGCGTGAAGTTTTTCCATTTAAAAACACACAATCTTTGATCCTTAATTTCTATAACTCAGCAGCATTATTTATTGTCCCCCAAAGACGGGATTTCTTGAGAACTAAATGCTCTACTAAAAGTGTTGCGGAAAAAGTCGCAACTCACCGGCGAGGTTGGGGGTTGTCATTAAACCAAATTTTTTCATAAAATTCTCGTTTTTCTGCCATTTTCTCAAATGACAAGTGCTACACAAAAAAGATGAATGAAAAAATTGTTGTAAATTTAATTTCCTACAAAAAAGATTTTAATAATGAAACGCTAAGACCAACAGTTCTCGAGATATTTGACCTTTAATTAATTTTACTATGGACTTTTTACAAATAATGATTTGTTACCCTTACATTAAAATTTATGCGTTTTAAGGCTTGCGACAATTATTCGGATTTATAAACCTTTTTTCTATGGCTAACTAAATATTTATTGCTCAAAACCTTATTTCTTCACCTTTTTTATATACGATCAAAAGATTTATATCAATAACGTAAAAAAGTTAAAAGCATAAATTAATTTTGTTTAATATGGACCAGAGTACAAAACCATATTCGATACGAATCAATGGCCCACTATTGGTCACTGACCCAGTATGCAATACTTTCATACATGTCTGTTTTAAATTAACCAGAATTGGATATTCATGTAACCTAACCTCATTATATCACCTAATCACCCACTATTCCGTTATAGTTGGTCAACAAATAAGTGCTATACTAATTCGCAATAGATTAATAAAATATATCACGTCAAAATTAATGTGTTGCTAGTTTTTTGTTTTATCTTTGTTATTATTTTATAAACACACCCCTTAAAAAAAATATAATTTGGAAAATTACGTAAAAATTAATAGTCCAGTAAATGAAGGAACAAAGCTGTAAATAAATCTGTACAGTTTTCTCTTGTGGCGCGATTCTTAAGTCTTTGGAGATGCTTTCGAGCAATAAATTTCTGACGCGCGAAGATATTTTTCGCGCTGACTCCGTTGCCCGCAGACGCGAAGTGAGTTCGGGCAAGCAGTCAAGTGCGGAAAAGTCACTTTGCGCAAGCGTTAGGCAAAACTTTTTCCCCCCGAGCGTCAGATAAAACCCATATTTGGCCAAAAAATTATTTTTAAATTATGTTTAATCTGAAAGAACTACTACAAGAGTAATGGGAATTATTTGTTGATAAATTAACAACAAAGAAAAAGTTATTAGCATATTGCAAATTAATTGCAGAACCTGTAATTTAATTTAGCGGTGGTTTTTGGAAGCGCCTTATTTTACGGCTTGATAAAGGTTGACTTAGCTCAGGAAGGGAGTTGTTCATGGTCAATATTTTATTCGACATATCCTTTTCTGTTTTGCATTCATCAATATAGCTCGCAGCTACAGCCGTTGATTTCCAGCCCCAAGTCGCTTGACATTGGTAATTACTTCTCCAGAACTTCCTAACATAGTCGAGAGGATCGTTGAAAAGTATGTCCAGTGTACTCTTCTGGATTTTTAATTTTAGGTATAAAGAATTTCGATGGCATTTTACCTATTGAATTTATTCCCACAAGTGTACTGCATGCCCTTTGTTTATACTGGAAAAAAAACGTCTGTGGGGTATGTGGTTTTCGCAAATTTGCATTTACGGTACAAGTAGATAAAGTCCGTTATTTGTTTCATCGGACACTACAAAGATTCTGGAAGGTTTTTTTTCCCGTCGGGAATTTTCACCACCTCAAAATTTTTATTATCCTGTATGTCATCAATCATTATTTTTGTAAGTTCTCTTCCCTACAAACACCGGCTAATCCAAAATGTGAAGAATTTTTATTAGAAGGTAAATATTATCAGGTGCTTTTTTCGTGAATCTAAAAAACCCTTTGCTGAAAGTTGATTCTTTTGGCCGGTACCCCAATTTTTTTGGGTTTAAGTATGTTATTTGAAATATGAATTTAACTGCGGTCCTTTTCACTTTGAGGACACATTTTAACATAGAGTACTTTTCAAAAGTATTAGGTTTATATGTTTTTTGCAAATCCGCAAAATAGGCCAAGAACACTTCTTCTTTAATATTTTTTTTGTCCTCTTGTTGGAGCACCATTTTCCCGGGAAATGACTATATTGATTCTCATATTTTTCACGAGATTTTGCTGGAATAAATTCAAACTTACGGTATTTGCTGCATCCAGGATAGAATCTGCAGTTCCTCATCGGAACTACTCATTTTAAATAATTTTTTTTGTCGGATTTTTTAAATTTAAAAAAGATACTATGACGCTCTTTCATTAAAAATGCTTTTTTGGGTATTGAAATTCATTTGTGCAATTGCTTGTTCATATGGAAACGAAGAAAAACGGAATGTGTTAAAATCACCAACACCACATATTGTTGCTTGACTTGTCAAACCATTTATTATTATACGGGGTAATTAAAAATGTTTTTTTTTGTGTTTTAGTTGAAATATTGAAAATTACGAAGCAACAAACAAAAAGAGAATAAACTAAAACTTGCAATGGCTTCGTATATTGCATGAAATAGCCTACAATCACAAAAAATACATATAAATCTTGCTCCGTAAGATTTTAGAGTAGTTTGACTTTTTCCGCACGGCGTGCAAATTCACTTTTCCGCACGCCGTGTCCCAACTTTGTGCACTAAAAATGCTTACGGAAAAGTGGACTTTTCCGCACGCTCGTAGGAAAAAAGTTTATCAACATTAGGTGGGAAAGGGCGGAAAATATACCCTCAAGGCTTGTAAAATGGGTCTCCCCCTAATATCTGCCAAAATATGCGAATTGGAAAATTTTTGTTTAGATAAAAAATGAAAATCGCCTTGTAATCTACAAAAACGATATTTATATTTTTTTTTTCCAAAAATTGATAGTTTTCGAGATAACGGAACCCAAAACTCATCTTTATAAATTCACTTAAAAGCGGGCGGACGAATTATTCCATTACTCGGGCAATGATGTCTTGCATATGAGTTTGGGTCCATTCTAATTTTTCTAGAATATTTTAAAAAAAGGGGGAAGGTTTTTTACAATATTTTGAGAAAATTTAACTTATTGATATTTTTTGAAAAAAATGGTTTGTTAATAACATTTCTTTTTTATAATGAGACCTTAGCAAGTGTTTAATGATGAAAATTTCCTTCACCATATTTCTTGCATTTTGATAAAGAATTGTTTTGAAGCAAAACGCGATTTTGAGGCCGATTCGTCGAGAACCTCTGGGGTGCATTTTTCGGGGCATGATTATAAAAACTTTTTTTTTTTTCATATTTTGGAAAGTGCAATGAGTCCTAGAAATATTGCCTATCAATTCCGGGACACTCTGTATATTATACCTATACATATTTTATACCTCTACAAAATATATTAAAGTATTTCACTGGGTCAATATTGTATTGTTAAAAACCCCTCATTTCAATACAATTTTCCTATTTTGAATTGCTTGTAACTAAATGATTTAAAACACGTCCAAGAACAAGAATACTTACGAAGTTTTAATGGTTTTTAAATGTTAACCTTCCGCAAATTGTGCTAAATCATCTAAGTTTTACAAGTTTCTATTTTTTTTATGTCAGTATTATTATTGATTAGAACCATGTCTATATTTTTTACAGGGTTATCCAACAGACTAGATAGGGCCCCTTTGTTTGACCTTCCGTACAGGGTGTCCATTTTGACACCCTTTCTAGGTATTTTCGTAATTGTTAAAGTATCAAACAAGTACCTAAGACAGGTGTCTTGTCCTCTTTTTAAGTCAAACTTAAAATAGTAGAAAAAATAGTGGGCATAAGAAAGTAAATTAAATTATAGATACGTTGAAACGGAATAAAAGATTTAGATTAAGGGAAAAATAATGGAAATTATCGCGAATGTTCGAAAGCCCTTCCGTTGTTTTTAATGCACTCTTGATATCTTTTTCGAGCGTATTTTAAGGCATTTATGATATGTAATGGTTTTATTTCTGCAAAAGCCTTATGTCTTATTTGATCAAGTTGTTGTCGGGTTAAGATTACTCCTTTGTAAATTTTATTTTCCAACACTTCCCAAAGAAAAAAATCTGGAGGTGTTAGATCCGGAGATCGTGGTGGCTACCTTATAGATCCATGTTTTCTTTTGAACAGTTTCTAAAGTGAATGTTTAAATACTCTCTAGTTTAAAGAGCGGAATGGATTGTGGCGCCATTCTGTTAAAAGTAAATCTCTATTGTTTTATTTAAAGGAATGTTATTTAAGAATATTAAAAAGATTTGATTTTAGTATGTACAGATATCTATCTGCATTTAAACTATTTTCAAAATGCAAGACAACTGAAATAGTCAACTTATGATTTTAATGAATAAAAAAACGATTAAACATCCAATAAAACGCAAGGGATCCATTTTTTTAATAGAATGTCCAATTTTTTATGTTTTATTTGATTCCTCGTGTATTTTTTGATTTAAATTGATATATTTTTAATTCAAAAACGTCTATTTTCAGCACGTTTCAATCAAAAAAATGTTTCTCTATCGTGCCATAAACACCTGACAAATTAATACATGCATCTAGGACAAATATTTATAGGAAGAGTACAATTATTTAACGATTCTGTCACCAATTATTGTATAAAAAGATATTGATATTTTAACAATAAATACATAAAATATGGCGCATGTGGAAAATTAGTAACTAATAGGGATTTAAGTATTCTTCTCTTTTCCAATACCTAAAGTTTGGTATACTTACCTTGCTTTAAAACCGCTTTTTTTTAACAAAAGTGAAATCCAACAAATACCAACCTGAAACAAAAAATTGAACCGGTTAAAAGAGAATTGACAATAAACTTTTTTTTTAAACAACAAGGAAAAGTAAAATAATTGTAAATAAATTCGTATATAACATACCAAAAAACAAGGTTTTTAAACCGAATTTTGTTGCTGAATTACAATAGATCCATGGAATCTAGGTTATAGAATTTGTATGTTTTTTGTAGATCACTTTTATTTTATGTTCATGTATCTTGGACAACATATAAAGTGACTTTAATTAGTTGTTATTCCGTTTAAATGACATTAGACGACATTTCTTTAAAAAAATTGGGGTAATAATTTTTTATTATCTCTAATAATTAAAATGGAATAAAGATTTAGGAAAAAGGCAGTGGATATTCGTCCACACACAATGAACTTGTGTGTATGTGTTTTATTGAATATTGTTGATAAACTGAACTACTGGCGTACGTAAGGGGTTGTAGAGGGGTAATCCTTCAAGGTTTTTACGAAAATAATTAAATTATTTTATTTTATAAATGTCGATAAACATAGACGTACTAAATTGGTATAGATTTTTATATTTTTTAGGGCTTTCTTAAAATAGTATTTGTAATGGGGTGAGAAAGATTTAAAATCTGCAACCCTCAACGTTTTTTTTACTGTATCTTTTTTTGGAGTTAACAATTTGCAATTTAAGGAATGGTATGTGAGGGTTTTACTTTATTTGAAACTTTTTGGTCTAATGCATTTTGTTTACTAATTGTGCGGTTTAAAAAAAAATACAAGTCTGCAATACGAAGTCAGCAATACCAAAACGATATAAATTTAAAACACCCCAAAAAACCCTTAAGAGTTGGGAAAATTTTAAACTAATTTCCAGAGGGAGATGACTAAAATATTTGTGCAAAAGGACTTGAAAAACACAAACATATATCCCAAATATGATGTCTCTCTTGTTTATTCACATTTATAAAACAAAAATTATATATATATATATATATATATATATATATATATATATATATATAAAGGTGGAACTTTTTGACGTTTAAGACCGTTACGTTTTTTTTCAGCCATGTAACTATTAAAAAAAATCGCTAAAAAAGATTTTTTCCCCTGTAATTAGATTTTTAAGTTAAAAAAATTTAAATAAAACACAATCTTATATCTGACTTTTGAGTATGATGTTTCTCAAATTTTAATCTCCTGGGTTTAAATTTAAAAAATTCATATTGATATCCTTTAGGAAGGGAACAAACTGTTCTTGAAAGCTTGACAAACTTAAAAAAGAATTCATCTTTAAAACTGGCCATTAATTTGGCATCAAAATTTTTCCTTACTGGTTTTGAATATTATATATATATATATATATATATATATATATATATATATATATATATATATATATATATATGTATATATATATATATATATATATATATATATATATATATATATATTACTTTCCTTCAAACATTTTATAAATTATTTTATATATGGAGTTTTTTGGGTAAAGTTTACAAAAAAAATTAGAAAGTGAATTTTTAGCACGACGTTTTGCACATTATATTGTGCTTTTTTAAGTTTTATTCTAAAATTTAAAAATTACAACTAAAAAGTTTTAGATACTAGAGATCGAACGCTGTTAGAGTAACACCGATACGTCACGGTTTTATACGGGTTTGCCATATGAGACCGAGAATATATTTTTTTGTCATTAGACACATTAATAAAATTTTACCTTATAGACGTCATGTTTACAAATATATATACAAAGCGCAGAGCACTGCGAACATGGACGACCCGACCATTTTGGGTGTACCCAAAAACGCCGCACGCATTGCTTATCGATCATGGCAAACAATAATTTATAAGACGCGCGTCGGCCGGCCAAGCGATCAATTCAATTTTGTTGATTTTATTTTTCCCGAATTAATTCTTACATCGAACGCTCGACAGCTATAGTTGTATGGTTGATTATTTGGACCAAAAATTTTTTTAATAAATAATAATTATTAATAATGGATGTTTACGAACTGGAAGAAAATTAAAATTATTAAAAGGTATCACCGTGGAAACCTTTATAGGAATTAGGGAAATTTTTTTATTTTAACCAGGCTTATACTGATTTTCACTTATTCACGAGTCATTAAAAACTTTCTGACATTGGTTGTTTAACTCCAAGAAAACATAAACATGATAGTGCACCAGAAGAAAAAAAAACGAAAGGGAAATGAAGGAAATTAGGGTGTGGCAAGTGTTATTGAAAATCCTACAATTTCATTAATACAATTACATAACAGGTTAATTTTTGCAAAAGATCAGTGGGAAAAGTGCTAAAAAAATGGATAATGATCCTACAAAGTAAGAAAAAACCCCCGAAATTTCCCCATGATCATTTTAGACGAATGCAATTTTGTGAAAAAACCGGGAAAAGAAAAATAACAAAAAATTGTATAAGAAACATTGTTCTTCATGGTCTCACCCAACGGTTTTTTTTCTGGGCCGTAGAATCACAAATTTATGGTTTCAAAGAATAGGGTAATAATCTACAAGAATTTGCAATTACAAACTGCGAATTTTTTTGGGATTATTACCCTTAGCATTCGAAAATGTCAGAAGGCTTTTTTAAAGGACAATCTTGGTTATTTTTTGGGCTGGAAGGGGGTTTTTTTGAGCATCTTCGATAACTGAAAGTTTTTTCCTTTTTTTTTTTATTCTATAAATGCACAATTTTTTTAAAATTCTCGTTGCATTATTTATTTGAGAAATTCTTTATTTTATTAGGAAAACGTCTCGTAAAAAACAATTTTAAATTTATGGCTGATAAGAAACCGATCGAAGACGGTTGATGCAAACCCAGCTCCTGCTACTTGCCTATAAACACTGCATATACTTACTGAAAATAAAACGTAATACACAACTAAACTGGGCAGATAACTCTTCCGAATTTATTGAAATTCCCACCAGTCTAAACCCAAAAAAATGAGCCACGTGGGGAAAACGAAAAGAAATTGAAATGCAACCAAAATTATTAAAGGTATTTTAGAATTAAACAAATTCATCCGGGAGCCCATGTTCGCATGGTGGCTTCTGTATATATATATATATATATATATATATATATATATATATATATATATATATATATATATAAAAATATATATATATATATATATATATATATATATATATATATATATATATAAAACATACATTGTCTAATTATTAGTAATCAAATTTCATTTATTTAAACCATTTTAATTACTGTGTTAACATTCATTTCTTTAAATTTCACAACAAAATATAATAAAAGCTAATTGTATAATTGTAACGATTACACAGAAACCATCTGTTTTATACCTAATAAAATAGAAAAAAACATAAGAAATTTGTCTTTGCTTTACATAAAATTACTTCGGCAATTTTTCTAATTTCACAATTGATCATCAACCTGACGATTATCTCTTTATTATATAAGTTGGTTACGTTAACGTTTTTTGCTTCATAGATTTTTTTATAGCGACACGAATTTATAATATTTAAATAACTAGCGGAGGTAATTACCATTTTGATATTAAAATAATTCATTTTGTGAAATTATGAATTTATATAAGTCCTAGTTGAATAATGCAATAACTCTTTTATTTTATTAATATTTTTTAACTTTTAATTATAACAAATTAACCAATTACAAATCCAAAATTTTACAATATTTTTGTACCATAAAGTTTTCTAAAAATGAGCATTAATAACTCTATTTTTGTTACATCCTAATGAGGTTTACTTTTTCCCTCCAAACCTCCAATTTGACACAATCATGTTTACTGTCACGGAAAAAAATTACCACGGTATATCGTGAGAACTAATCGTTCAACTGCCTAAATTTTTATTGAGCATATTAGAGAAATTTTTAAATTATGAAAAAATATAGACGGAAACTGTCCTCCTACTTAAAAAAATTGATGACTTTGCGATTACTTGTTGGCAGTTGAAATCACGAAAAAAATTTTACAGGTCATAAAACTTTAAGCTATAAAATAAATGTTTGGTTTCAAAATCCTAAAATTGCCCGGGGGTTTACTTTAATGAATCGCACTGTACAAAAAATTAAACGACTAGCATACCAACATTTGTACTTAATTTATTATTAATAAAATTAAATTACCTATAGTAAACTTTATGTCAATAATTACCGATATTTTTTTACGACTCAAACAAAACAATCTTAAAAAAAAAGGTAGGTTAGCTACAACAACCACATACTTGTCGTAGCCCTAAAAAAAACAACCTCCGGAGCTTATGCAAAGGGCACTGAGAATTGTGGAGGGATGGTGCAACAAGGAAAAACCCTTTCTATCCTCAAAATCAAAACCTCTTCACGGGGAAGCTGGATGATTTAATATCTCCTCACTTCTTCGGTACCCAAACCGGCCATGGGCCAGGAGGTAAAGTATCTTGGATTAACTCGGGTTCTAAGCTAACCTGGAATCCACATATGCAGAATGTGATTAATAAGGGCAAATGGGCTCTAATAGCTACCAAAAGAGTGGGGAAGAATTGGGATTTCCCCCAAATCCACTGGTACACGCTGTAGATCCTTGATAACCTACGGTTCAACTATCTGGTTTTTCAAAATAGAACAAAAAAAAAGCAGAGCTGAGTTATCCAAACCCAGGACTAGCATGTTTTCTGTATAAATTTGGGTTTGGTATACCGATGGATCCAAGACGGACAAATGGAGCGGCGCAGGAATACATGGTATGACCCGGTTTAATGCTTATGCTTCCTGGGGAAATATGTCACTATTTTCTAGGCGGAAATATATGCCATTGAACTTTTTTCGCGAGAGAACTTGAGGAGGAGATATAAGGGCAGGGACATTATTCTTCTCTGATAGCCGGCCATAAAAGCTTTGGCATTTCAACAAGTCAACTAAAGGGTTTGGGTTTTGGGTTCTGCAATGCCTCCAACCGGGGCTAACCACAACAAAGTTACACTTCCTGGGTGCCGGAGATACAGGGCAATGAAAATGAAGACTCCCGGCCAGACTCAGCAATGTTTGTGGTCCTGAACCTATTTTGAATCCCAAAAACCCTGGGAAATACATGACTCGTGGATTAAAAAAACCATAAATTTCCGGAAACCACATTCCAAGGCAATATCACAGTAAACAATGTTGACTCACCATGGGAAAGATTGACAAGTGAATTACAAAAAAACAAAAAGGGAATCAAAAAATAGTGACGGGATTAATAACCGACACTGCACCCTAAGAAAAATTTTACACATGGGCATCTATAGAGAAGAACCCATTTGCAGATTTTATGTGACGAAGAGGAAGAGACAGCCCTCACATCATATATGAGTGCCCCACTTTACTGGAGAACAAATCAAAACCTCATGGTGAACACTAACCACCAGGAGGTTGAGACCAGAAAGTACAGTAAAGGGCTACTACACCTGTTAAGGTGTCCTTTAAGTGAAACAAATACACAAGAGATCCCCCCTGTAGGCTGTCGAGGCGGACAAAACCTCAATGGTATTATCATCAATCAATCAATCAATCAATACAACAACCACGAACGAAAATTCATTTTCGTTTGGGCCCCCTACCCACTCGCAAAAATGTCGAGGATGATATTCGAGAATCCCAGAAAAG
The DNA here is from genome assembly GCA_019359885.1 of Listronotus oregonensis. Taxonomy (NCBI): domain Eukaryota; kingdom Metazoa; phylum Arthropoda; class Insecta; order Coleoptera; family Curculionidae; genus Listronotus; species Listronotus oregonensis. The sequence continues at coordinate 42,303 of JAHBCN010005158.1, forward strand.
TTTCTTGTTTATGCGATTGTCGGTAATTCCGTTGTAAACCTAAAAAAATCTTAATATAGCCCAGTAAATAAAGGGACAAAGCTGTAAATAAATCTGTACAGTTTTCCCTTGTGGCGCAATTTTTAGGTCTTTGGGGATGCTTTCGAGCGAAAAAAGTTTATCAATATTAAAGGGGGGGAAAAGGGCTTAAATCCTAAAGTCCCGAAAATAAGTTTCCCGTAATATTCCAAAATATGCAAATTGGAAAATTTTGTTAAAAAATGAAGATTGCCTTGTAGTCTACAAAAATAGTCCCCATATTTTTTGCAAAAAATCTAGTTTTCAAGATAAGGGGACCCAAAAGTCCCCTCATCAGCTCCCCTTCCCCGGGCTAGAATGCCGCTATCTTCCTGGATTGACTTATAAGCGGGCGGACGAATTGTTCCATTACTCGAGTAAAACCGTTTTTTTTTTAATCATTCAAAGTTCATAATGGACCACCGGTCTTTAAAAAGTTACTTGTCTATGTGACTGTTTATAAAAAAGAAGTTTCTTGTTTATGCGACTGTCAGTAGTTCCTTTGTCAGCCTAAAAAATCTTAATATAGGTCTTATCCTTCTCGAATAAAAACAAAAAAAAAATGTAATAAAAGCTGGTGCATAATATAAAATTGATGTTAATAAAATTCCTATAAAAAGTGCCTAAAAAATTAAAAGAAACCTGTACCAAAATTAATGTTATTGCCGTTTCTTCCAAAACATTACCAACCGATTTTTTTAATATTACAATAATTTAAGTCAAATAAACAAATTATTTTTACAAACGCCAATAATATTGTTGTTATATTAAATACCTATCTTTTAAAATAATAAAAAGAAAACATATCAATAAATTACATTGTTTATTAACAATAATTTATATTATTTATTACAAGAAAAAAATAAATAAATAACAATTAATATAGATATTTACTAGACTGAAAATGAAAAATACATCTGCTGCGGGCCAAAATCGCAACTTATAATTTAAACGGAATCTACGATGCGTGAAAAAAAATCGACTAATCAAAACAAACACTTCTCTTTTTTTCCATTGAATAAAAGTTGTAATTTTTGACCCAATAACACACATCATAGAATAATACAATAATGGGAGAATGCGATTTAAATTCTCATAAGCTAAAATCTTATTTATGATAAATTATATGTTACCGGGTAAAATCCGAAAGGAAATTCAAAGAAAAGGATTATTAGGCAGGAATTTCTCCTTTAAAGTAAAATAGAAATCTTTTTTTTAAAGATCCGAAAGCTGGAATCAATTACTTTTTAAAAATGGCATCCGTGATCCGAGTTCTAAAAAAATTTTAAAATATTTTCCCAAAGAAATGATTTTTTTATATTTTTAATTTGGGGGTTAGATTTATAAATCCCAAAAATTTCGCCATTTTAAATACGCCATTTCAAATTTTCAAATTTTTTCCTAAGATTCCTAATCAGCATCACATTGATTTTTGAAAATAAAGATGAAGAAACATCGCCTATTAAAATCGTTAAATACGGAAACACATCTAACATGTGATTTTTAACCAAACTATTTTGTTTTTTGGTCCAGAGAAACATAATTTAAATAACAGATTCGGTGTTGCTTATGGAAATTCATTTAACACATATGTATACACTAATATTAGTGGCTTTACGTGGGGACATTTGATACGGTATGATCAGAATTTATTCAATCATGTTTTATCAGTATTAGTTTATTGATTGGGGGCTTAAATTATTTTGCTTTGTTTTAAATATGTAGATTTTAAAGTTTTCTAGAGGATTTCCTGAATGAAAAAACTTAAAATTTTAAATATTGAAAAAAAAAAAAAATTAAATTTATTAGAAACCCTGAAATTAATAAACTAAAAATACTGATACGCTTTAATGACCAAGTGGATCTTAGTAGTTCCCATTGTTAAAACCTTTTTTTATTTTGGGAAGGAAATTCCTAATTATAATTTTACTACCTAGATATTTATCCCAAAATTAAAGTTTTTTTTAGAAATTAAAAATTTCTGATGGCCCACTGTGTGGTGAAACATGTCAAGGATTAATTAATAAATAGGAAATTGAACAAAATAGTGTTTTTGTTTAACATACTGTGTTAAATAATTTAAATTAAACGTTTTTTCCCGTCACCCTAGAGTTTATTTGATCCTCAAAATTTTGATTGATCGATCTTCATAATTTTTTAAAATGTTTTCCTTTAGATAACCCTGAGGGACTATTAAATGAGACATTTTATTATTTCTACTAAGGGTGCCTTACAAAAATGAATTTATGGGTATTTATGGAACTAGTGTGTTATTATACATATAAGTCACGCGAGAAAAGTTTAGTTAATTTTATCCAAACTGTTATTATTAATAATATAGTTGAGTTAGATACATGAAAAGACCTTCAATTAAAAAATTCCCGTATATTTTTTAATTTGTCAGATTATGTGACATAAAATAACAGGTGGATTTTTTATGCAAAACAATTTTTCAAGGGGGTTGCGGTTTTTTAACTAAGGTGATTGTTTATTTAAAAAAAAAAATGTTTTAAGAACTAAAAAGTCTCAGAATGGTTAACTTAAGTTTATAAGATTTAAAAGAGCAAAACCAACCTGATCCAGAGAAATCAAGACAGTTTTTCAAAAGGAGTTTTTTTTGAATTGAAGTGTATGAAAAATAAATGCACAGTTGGAAGAAAAATTATTTGGGAAATTTCTTATATTTAAGTAGAAACTATTCCTTTGTCATTATGGACGAAATATTCCCTGGTAAAACAGCCCCCCAAAATTTTATAAGAAATCAATATTTCCAGATATGAAAACTGGGTTCCAAATCAACCAGAACGCATTCAAGGTTTTAGGAAAAAAAACTAAATTTAGCAATTTTGCAAAAGGGTTTTTTTTGTTTTTATCTCATTTGGGGAGGCATTTTGTTTTCCATTATAGTGCCTTTTTTTTAATCTTTATGGTCTTAGAATATTTTTTTTATATTTTGTACGTTTCGTGTAACAGTTTTTCTGTATAATATATAATTATATAATTTTTTGATTTGGGGGGTCAGTTACTAGGCGTTTCTGGTGCCGTCCCATGCGACGAATTGCAAAGTTGCTGATAAAACATCGAGGACAAAGGACAGTACCTTGTTATTCAAATTTTTTGAAACAAAACCAATAAATTTAAGATGTTTTACCATTTTAAACAAGGATTTACGGCAAACCCTTTTAGGGTTTAGGCAGTATGTGAATTTCGACCAAAAAATGAACAACAAAGATTTTAAAAATATTTAAAAGGGGAATTTTTTTCGGGGGTTTTGGGTTTAAAAAAAATTTTAAAAAACAAAATGCTGTGGCAAAAAATTTTTTGGGGTTTTTCCCTGGCTCTAATTTATATACTGGCCGCTGACATCAGCAATCCTCCTGGCCAATGCCGGAGGGGACCTCATAACCCCCAACGCGATGGTGGATGAAAGCATCCACCGTAAGCTATGTTGAAGAATCAATTTCAAAAAAAAAAAAAATTTAAAAACAGGGTGAACAATATCGCTGAAAGTATAATTTTGTTCCCGAAAAAGTGTTACCCGGGGCCATTAAACTAACGGTAATTTCGCAATCAAGGTGGGTTTCCAGCACGTCGAAAAACATCACGAACGATCACGCTCATACGCGTGATTAAAGTGGCCCCAAAAGAGACGGGGGTTATCGGACGATCCTGTTGTGTACCAAGAAAAATTGGGATCGAATTTCGGTTTCAGAACGGTATCCCGATACACGGCTAATTGGGAAAATGTTTGGGTTTACTTGCGCATTGAACATCTTTGGAATTGATTTTGATTTTTAACAGCTGTTTCCCTGTTTATTGTTTCATATTTCATCTTCATATGTTACTGTAAAGGTAGGATTATAGAAAAATTGAGTTAATTTAAGTTAACAAAATTAAGTTATTATAAATTAAAAATTTGTGTGAAAACATGCCAATCAGAAAAAAACAAAAAAATTTTGGGAAACGTGGGGCATTTTACTGTTAACAGGTTTGTGATTTCATTTTATTGGGAAACGGGCTGGGCGCGTCCGGAATTTGTTAACTTCTAAATAAATATTTTTCTAAAAAATATATACTTTTGTTACATTGTTTTATAACCCCATGGAAAAGACGAGTTTCTGTAATTTTTATAATGTTATTGTGTGGGAGTTTAAATTTTTTAAAAAAGGGAAACGTTTATTTCATTTTACATAAGGTTAAACATTTAAAAGAAGAAAGTTAAAAGTTGTTTATCTTTTTAACTTAACTTAATTTTTAATTTATGTGTAAAATTTAAAAACCATTTGAGCACATAATGTTTATCTTTTTTTTTTTGTGACTTAACTTATTTTAATTTAATTTAATTTTTCTGCATAATCCTAACTTTATTTAAATAGGTCCCAATGCTTTAGCATTTTCTATTTCCTCGCTTGTTTAATTATTCAAAACATTAATTTTTAATTCCCGCAAATCATTAAATTTAATTATCTTTAAAGATGAGGATAATATTATGAGGGGATTTTTGGGTTAACTTTGATCACAAAATAATAAGTAAGAGTTATTTTTTAAAAACAAAAAAATCAAAAACTTTTAATTTGACAGTCCTAAAAACGATCCGCAAAGATATCCAACGTTTGTTTTCGTATCGTCACGAAACTTTTTTAAAGGGCCCGCGATGCGCCTAAGCGCACCAAAAAAATTTCGAACCGATCCCGGGGATTTCTTGAAAAAAAACCAAAATATAAACATTAGTATTACAAAAGAGTAGACAAAAGTTTATAATATTTTAGTGGGGTATAGAAAAAACAATGTTTTGATTGTAATATTAAATTGTTTATGTTGTTTTAAAGCAAGTTTATATTTTTTGTAATAAAGAATGTTAAAAGCACTATGTATTGGACTGATTTTAGGCATCCGGCGAGTAAACTTCATAACTGACTAGTGAGATAAAATCTATAACTCACCACAACTAACCACAACTTTATCTCACTAGAAGTTATGGTTACTTTATTGAGAAGTTTAAAAAATTTTATATATTTTTAATTCCGCAAGAAATGTAAATTCCAAATTACAATAAGATGTCCCATTTATAAGTTGCTTGAGGGTATCTCAAGAATCACATTTAAAAACCTTATGAAGATCTAGCATGGCAAATTCTGGAAGACAATTCGAAAAAAAAATTCAGTTGATCTCAGAATATTTAAATTTAAAAATTTTCCAAATGGGTTTACAGCATTTTAGAGTTACAGGACTTTAAAAAAGAGGCTAAAATTATATTTTGGTCGCTGCAAATTTTGACGCTTTATTTATTATCTGGGTTATTGTTTTTTTCATATAGAAGTTACCATTTGAAGTATAAAACTAAAGATGGGGCCCCGAATTTTTGATTCGATAATAGAAGCCCATTCCCCTTGATTGGATTCCTCTTTTTCTTAAAAAAGAATTGTGATTCGTATTGGTGAATCGACTCCTTTATAAGGTTCCGGATCCATAAATCGATTCCTTTTTTGAAGGATCCATCCCAGCTCTAAGTTTTGGTTAGTAGTAATTTTGCAAAAATATAGGAATTTGCCTTAGTCCAGTAACTGAATAACGCCCCCCAAAGCTGTAAATAAACTGTAAATTTTTTATTTGTAGCGCAAACATACAGATTTTTGAACCCGAAGGCTAAAAATGGGAGTCGCCAAAACAATTTTTTTTTTCAAAACGCAAGAAGGTGAGGAAATTTTTTTGGGGAAAATTGAACACTTTCTTTAAAGGGCCCATTATAAAGAAAAATGGTAATAACAAAAACCCTTTTTTTCAAAAATTAATAAATTAATGAAATACTCCCCCAAAAAATTGTGAAAAATTTGACAGCATTTTTAATATTCATGAAAAATTGGAATGAACCCAAACTCGTATGAAACGATAGGTAAGGATTTTCTCATTCCGATGAACTTTGAATGATTAAAAAATATACATTATTGCCCGAGTAATGGAACAATTCCTCCGCCCGCTTATAAGTGAATCTATGAAGATAGGTCCCGTTGTCTCGAAAACTATCCATTTAACGAGAAAAATTATTAGGACCATTTTTGTAGATTACAAGGCGATCTTTATTTTTTCTCCAAATAAAAAATTTTCAATTCGCATATTTTGGCAGATATTAGCGAAAAACCCATTTTTTCGGCCTTGAGAAACCATTTTCAGCCCTTTTCCACCTGTTAATGTTGATAAACCTTTGATAAATATTTGCAAAAAGTTATATTTAACCATGTTTTACGCCAAAATTTGCGGTGGTCTAAAAATGCTACAAACATCATATAGTCGCGCTTTTACGCCGCTATTGTGCTTATCAGAAGACATCTTTTAAATATTACAATTAAAATAATGGCACAAATTACCACAGTTATTTGTGGAAATAATGATTCGAATTTATTCTTATCATATTCGTATTAATTTTATATTCCCTGGTACTAATAAAAATTTAGTAAATAAACCCATTTTTACTATTTTAAGACACGAAAATTATAAAGGACTTCACTAACGATCACATTTGAATTAAAAATTAAAAGTATATTTACTTTGTCAAATAATTTCCAACTATTTGACCTCGACACGAAGAACTTTCTTCTCAATAGACCGTAGAATCAATACCAGCGGATAAGTCAAAGGTTTACCTTCTTGAAATCTAAAACTTTCTTCTCGATCGCGAAATTTCTTATAATGCTAAGGTACTGTTACTATTGGTATTTATTTTTTATTCTGGTGTGAAATATATACGATTTAAGTCAAATGAGCGTGGATGTTGCATCCTACCGCAAGGCAACGATATTTGACTTATAAGTAAACATTTGTTTTTAGCTTTATTCACTTCGCGCTCGCTTTACCCGAACCGCAAAATTGGGGGCAAGTGTTGTACCAACTTTGGGGCATGTTGGCGGTATTATTTAAAAGCATCCAGACAGTTATTAGCCAAGCTCAGTTAGCTCCAAGAAAAGCCAACATGTAGACTTAGAAGTGGCTGTGAACTTTTCTGTATGTTGCCATGCATCGGCAACAGCGTTTTATTTTTGTGGTCTTTGACTTTTGGGATTCCAAAAACTGGATCCGGGGATAAAGCTTCAAAAACAGTAAAAGTTTTTATATCCATATCTTCGGGGGAGACATTTTTTACTTTAATAAAGTTATTACGACCCCACTCTCACTTCGCAGACTAAATAAGTTAAAAGACATTCATTACGCGCAAATGTGGCGAATCACAAACATTGGGAAAAATTTTCTTTGATGTTCGCGTCAAAAACCGACACAAGAGGGCCAATCAATTTTCGAGCCAACGTTGGCCCCAAACAGGCACCAACACCATAAATCTGATCCAACTGAGCTATGGCCAACTTTGGGCCCCCAATTTGGGGCCGGCCTTAGCCTTATTGACGAGTTCCATAGGCATGTCAAACGCGTCTAAGGAGAGAGTCACAGTGTATAGTACCGAGAAGAGGTTGTTCTTGCTTTAAAAATAGAATAAAGCACACTTTTATGTAGATTTGGAGGTTTGGAGGATAAGAATACATCTCTTTAGCCTTAATATTTTACAATTTTTACACTACAGGGATAAAAGAGCAAATAAAGTGGAACATTCGGAGCTTTTCCAGAAGTAGTGTAAAATGATGCATATGAATGGCACTTGGAGCTCTTTGAAAGCTACTGGGGCTATGGATATAATAGACTGCAATTTAATCATTTTCAGTAAGCCCACAATATTGAGGGTGTCCCAGAATATGGGACAATCTTTTGGACCCAAAAAAACCTAAAATATTAACAAGTTCCCAAAACCGTTTTTTTTCAACCCCCTTTCCCCACGGAGAAACAGACATGGACGCCCCTGCAAAATCGTTTTTTTTTTTTAAATAAGTTTTAAAATGTTTGGGGAATTTAATTTTTTAGAGATGGTTCCAGATGTCTTTTTTAAAAAGAACCCATTAAATCATATTTGGCTTATTTAATTTTCCAGGACGACTAGCTCTGACAATAGCAATTTTTTTAAACCCTGTATAATAAAGGCTCAACAATATTATTTTGGATAGCTTTACCTTAAACTAAAAAAAAGGATTTTTGATTGACATTGATAAAATCAACTGTTTAAGAAATAAAATATCATGTTTATTTGGAATTTTTTTTTTCATTTTTGTTTTCTAATTGTGTCAATATTTAGAAAGCAATTTTGGCCCTTTAAAAGAAAACTTTTTATTAAAGTATGTCCCAAACGTCTTAACTTATTTAATACCATGGGTATTTAACTTGGCCCTAAAAAGCATGAAAATACAAATTTTTTTTTTTTTCACCATGCTTCGTACAGAATTTGACCTGCCTATTTTGGAAAATAAAAAAAAGTGGAACACTAAAAATGCTTCTTTGATTTTCAGTACATTTATGCCAAATTTAAAATTTCTAAAAAATGGTATTACAGATATTAATTAAAATGATTTATTTTTAAAATTTTACCACCCCGTATCTCAAAAAATTAAGACAGGACATACGTTTATAAGAAGTTTTCTTTTTTAAAATGGACCCAAAAATTGCCTTTTTTTAAAAATTGACGTATATAGAAAACACCTGTATAATGCCCCGAATTTTTTTTCTGTAAACAGTTGATTTTGTCGATGTCAATAAGAATGCCTTTTTAGTTAAAGCTTTTCCAAAAATAATATTGTTGAGCCTTTATCATACATGGTGTTAAAAAATTAAGTATTATTGTGTCAGAGCTAGTAATTCCTGACAAACAAATAAGCCAATATGATTTAATGGGTCATTTTAAAGACTCATCTAGTAACCATCATATTAAAAAAAAGTATTTAATTACGCCTGTATTTAAAAGAAAAACGATTTCTAAGGGGGTCCGTTATGTTCTGACCCCGTAGGGGTCGTAGGAAAACGTTTATAAAATTTTCATATTATTTTAAGTTTTCTATTAGATACTGAGAGATTGCCCACATTCTTGGACACCTTCTGGAAGAACTCGGCTATATTTTTTTATATGTAAACGACATTGAGAGACATTTTTATGTAAAAAAAAATAAACAAAATGTTAAAAAATTGTTTTCGTTTTGCTTTTGTATTAATAATTTTGATGTATTTCGTTTTTTTAAAATGTATCACACGATATCCCAAAATTTAATTTTTTTAAAAATAGAGAGAAAAGTATTTCTGAATCTTTTAAAATTTGGGTTGATTTTTATTTTTAAAACCCAAAAATGAGATTGAACTGAAAGGAAACTTTTGTATGCATGAAAGTTACCCTTGAATATCAAGCAAGAAATAAAATATTAAAATCCCTAGGGAAATTTTTTTGATTATTTTCCAATTGTTTTTGTTTTTTTTTTTAAATAAACAAGGGGGCTTTTATCGTATTTAAAATTTTCTAGAGAAGTACAAAAAAATTTCTGAAAATTCAGGAAAATTTTAAACAAAAAAATTTAATTAACAAATAATAATTATAAAATCTAGGTTTTCTACTAGCGTGTGGAAAGGCATTTTCCGCAGGGCAATTTAGTTTGAAAGTGTCACTTTTCCGCACTAGTGCGGAAATAATCACTTTTCAAGAAAAGAAATTTTGCAATTCCCCATTAAACAGGTATTTAAAAAATTTTTTTTAATTCTGAAGTTTATTAGTAAAATTTTTTATTGGCATAGCCCCCCTTTTTTTTTTGTACAAATTAGGTGTAAAATCAACGAAATATTCACTAAAATTAAAACATGTGGATTTAACCAAGAAGGCCAAAATTTTCTCAAAAGATGAAATAGCAAAATTTTAATGATGCCCCAAAAATGATGTCTATCTGTCGATAAAGGGGCTACAATTTTCGCCCAGTTTTTATGTTGTCGAGAAGAATTGATGAAAATTAGTTTTGATGATATTGACGATAAGGGAATTTTTTTAGTGAATCCTAGACCCAAAACCATTTAGCCAAGTTTTGTCATTTCCGAGGAAATTGAAAATGGAAAATATCTAGTTTTGTAAAAAAGTATTCCAGTTTACAAAGCCCGAAACCCCCAGAAGAAGTTTTTTTTTGTTAATTACAAAAATTGTTTGTACTGCCCCAGTGCATAGAAAAATGCTTTTGGCAAGATGCCCTCAAATATTCCATTTAGGTCTTTTTGGCCATAACTTTACACGGGACATAGTTTTGCCGTTCCTCAGCTACAGTTAGCTAATTCTAGTGAAGGCATAACGAATATTAAAAGTTTCTGAGGTTGTAAGTCGCCATCTGTTGGGTTTACCTAAAAAGCTCCCAAAAAGTTTCAAGAAGGACTTATCAAAATATTATCCCAAAAAATTTATCTACCCTTTGAACACAGAAAAAAAAAATTTAAGGCCCATTGTACCGTCTTTTTGCAAGCAACAATGTGCTCTGTTACCTGAAAGACGAACGGTTCAATCGCACCCAACGGCAATCTCCTTTCCCCAACTTACCCAAAAACAACTTGCCTCTCGATTCAGAATGCTACCAACCGTTCTTTTTTTCGATTAATGTTGTTAATAAAAAATAGTAGGGAATGGTAAAAATAAATATTATCTAATGGTTGTTTTGTTTATTTTTCCACAAACTCGTAGAAAAAAGTTGTACTCTATAGGAAAGGTCTTTTCACTTTGAAGTTACCCCAAACCCGCTTCGCGTCGTTTGTGTAATGCCGCGCGTGTAAATATCACTTTCCGTACTTGTTAGGTAATATTTTGGTCAAAAAATCCAATTTTTTTAAAATTTTTATTTTGTTTTTCCCACCTCGGTAGGAGAAGAAAAATTGCCGAACAATTTTAGGTGTTTTGGGCAATTGGTAAAATAAAATAATCTAATTGGCCTTAATGAAAAGTGTGAACCTTTAAATTAATTAACCAAATTCCCAAAAAAAGACAAAAACAATACCAAACGTTGATAGGCCTATTAATTCTTTATGTTTATTAGTAGAAATTTAAAAAATTTTTTGTTAATGAAACTAAAATATTTTAGATACGCACCTATGCAAAATTTGTAAGTAATAGAAGTAGAAATTCACAAATTAGTACCTCATTATCATTATCATTACCTTAGGCTGCATTGTTGGGAAAAGGGGATTTGGTTTGTCTAGAAAGTATAAAGTTCATGACTTTTATTTTTTGAACCGGTAGTGTTTGTTTTTAGATCAAACATTGCCATTTATGCATGAAATGGTACCTTGTGTTTATATACCGGGGTTGTTCGCCGAGCGGGACATAGGGCCATGTAATAGGCCTTTTTATCAAATTTTTTTTGCGCATGCGTCAGTATCCGCCATTTTTTCGTACTTTTTGTAAACAAGCATATAAAGGGCCTGTAAAACATAATTAAAAAAAAAAAATACTAAGAAAGTATAGTATTGAAGAAAAAACCAAAAAAAGAAAATAAAGAAAAAGTGCCTTATTTAGCAAATAGTTTTTAATCGATTATTATAAAGATAACAAAAAAAGAAAAGGAACGAAGAAAACGGTGTTATGGAGTATGAAGAGTGATACAATATAAATCATTTAAATACAATACAATTTAATCATATAACAATTGTTTATGGTAGGCCTAATTTAAAAAAATAGATACTTTTTTTATGTAAAAAATAATGATGCCTAACCCTCCATCAGCTCACTTCTTTTTCCTTTTTAAAGACGTCCATGACATTTAAGCCACCTGCGGTTTTAAAAAAATGGGCTTTAACTATAAAATCAGTGAAGCACCATCAAGATTTTTTCCAGTGATTTAATTGGGGAGATAAAATTTTGCATTCCCAGCCATTGTCGATCAAAACAGTACAACTTTTGAATTGCTTATTATTTTTAAAATAGACTGCAAAACTTGTCACATGATGAAAAGGTCTATTTTGAAGTACCCAAATATTGGCTCCCCTAATTATTTTACAAAAAAATGCTATTAGGATTTATGAAGGACAATAATTCCCCCCAAAATGAAAATTTGAGCATTTTTCAACCAACCAGTAAAGAGTAAACTGCTTAAATACTTCTGCAACGTAAAACATCTCATTGGGACCCTGTACTCTAAATAAGGTGAAACCCCTCATTTTTTTTTTTAATTTCAAAGGGAAGGGAAATTTCCAGGTTTTTTCCCGGAAAATGGAAATATTTCCAAAAATTTTTTGTGTTATGGAAAATTTTGTTAAATTTTTAAAATTTTTTGGCCCCAAATTTTTCATGGATTTGGGTTTTAATTTGGTAATTTGGATCTTAATAGAATTGCATATAAAAAAAATTGCTTTTTAAAAAATTAAAAATTGCATTTAAGTCTTTATTTAAATAACTGTGTTATCGATATTTGTTCCTAGAGTCTAATCTGCATTTAGACTTGTCTTTGAAGAGTCAATGAACAGTCTTTCGATGGTTTCTTTCTTATTCAATAAAACAGAACGTTTAGCAAAAATAACTCGACTCTTCCTATTTCAATTTCTGCTCTGAATTTAACGTTTCTTCCGACTGCACACACTTTTTCAATGAAATACCTTTCTTGACCACAAAAATACTTTATAAATATAATAATTTATTATTACTTAGAGCCATTATATAACAATAAAAGCTTCCATTTGTTCTTCATAACACAAATTCCGTTAAGTAATGTATAAAAATGTAATTCGGGTTACCAGTTACCGAGTACTCGTGCACAAAATGGTTTTAAATTGCCGCTCGTTTGGTCACAATGGTAATTGTTTTTTAGCTTGATAAAAGGTTCGTTTACGTTTTTTGTAGAACCGGAAGGCAGCGGCTACTGTTATTCAACAAACAATCTGGGAATTGTGATGACAAGCTTTAAATAAACGATTTTGTGTGTTAAAGGAGGTTTATTTCGTACATTTTTTTCTTTCTTTGTTCTAATAAAGTACGCGTACATTCCTTTGATGCCTATTTTTTATTCCAGGCGTTCTATTCTTCAATCTTGAAAACAAAGTGTCGCATACGACATCAGTATAATGTGGCTTAAAAATCATGCGCATCGAAAATTTGGATTCCCATATGTCATTTTCGACTTTTTCTATTCGACATTTATGCAAGAGGGTAGAACCCATTTAAGAAATCAATTTTCGCTCGTGATTGTTGTAACTGACCTGCTTTTTATTTAAATAAAAAACACAAAGTTGCACTTTTCCGAGGAGCAAGCGTTTTTTTACTTTGTCGCTCGCTGAGTTATCAAGGTAACCGTAATATAAAAACGTCAAATTTGACACCACAGTAGGCGTTGAACGGTAGAAACTTCATCTGAAATTGTCATTAAAAATTGTGAGAATTGCACCTTTACCTTTAATATTGTAAATAATAAGAAAACTGACTTGATCTTATATAGATTTAGGTAATAATTATATAAAGATCTAAATGTATATACATATTACAATAATTATTACAATAAAATAAATTGGTATAGTAGCCACGGTTTTATTAAATCTGTTTTTATTAACTACTTCACCTTTGCATGTTCCGTTGAATGTTTAATAGTGGTAAAATGCAAATTACCAACTTTAGTTATACAGAATAATAAAAGTTTATGTTCGGAAAGTCCCTACATCGTTCTGACTGATTTTTCTTCCACTAAAAGTGGTAGAAATGTACTTTTTTATAAATAATTGAATTTTATATTCTACGTCATATAACTATGTATATTACGACAAATCAAGTGATAAATAAAGCAAATTACAAACTTTAGTTATAGAAAGTAATTAAAAAATAGTTATTATGATTACAAACTCTAATTTTCTAAACTTTTCATTATACTAAAGATAGTAGAAATGTATATTTAGTAAACAATCCGCATTATCTATAAATTACATTGATGTCCAAATTATCGCTTTAAATAAAATACAAAACTACCAACTTTAGTTACGAAAAACAGTTTAAAAATTGGTTTGTCGATATCCTTCTCTTATTTTTTATTAATTTTGTACTACTAAAGGTGGTAGAAATCTATTTTTTTCTGATTCAAACTGATTATATTTATACCTTTCATATAACACAGGCGAGTATTATGTTTAGATATGATAGGAGGCCATGCTTGCCGCTGCTGTCAAGAAAAATAAACAAATGATTATTTGACGTATCAAAAAGTTTTTTAAACAGCTATTGGTGTTTAATAAATTGATTGTAATAATTATCTGATAATGGACAGTTTTAAAAAGTATAAAATATGTAATTGTAAAGAATTGAGCCATGTCCAAATACGCCATTCCAGTTTAATATACTTAACTGCGCTAATTGAGAACTGCGACCAACATCTTTCAAAAAATGGTTTGTTCAACAGCATTCAGAAGAGCCTACTACAAATTTCGACCAAATATTACAATATTCCCAAAAAAAAATGAATAAAATCATTTCAAAATATTACATATATGTTATCAAACACAGGCATTTAATACCGAGTAGTAATTCGCCTGGTTTTTTACCCCAAAAAAGGAAGAAGTATTACAAGAATTCCAAAACATTTAGATATTGTTACACAGAAATTTAAATCATAACGTAATACAATAATATGTAAATAACTAATTAAGAGGTACTAAATAGTTTTTTTTTTGTTTTCTTTTTCAGTAAATACCTACTACTGAAAAAACATTTTTACAATAACACATCTGTAACGCAACATGATGCTTGCACGTTTTAAAATGTGAACTGTCAAATTTGAGGTTATATCAATAATCATTCATTTTACCATATTTTATAAAATCTGCGGTTGTAGAAAAAATCTTGTGTGTAATTAGCCAAAGTAATTGTGCTCGCTCAGAGCGACAATGTATTAGTTTGCGCTCTTAATACACAAATAGCTATTAGACATTGACAACGGACACCTGTTTCTTTATTAGGTTTTTTAACAGGTATTTATATTCAGTAGAAGGTGGCGTAAGCCTGTTTTACGAAAGGGAAAAAGAATTGTCCAAGATTTAATGGCCATTACAGTACATACTAAGATACATATTTATTAATACTGTTGTTTATAAAGTATTATAGGTATGTCAATATGTTATATTTCATTATTTTGCCATAGCTCCCAGGTTTTCCCTTCGCCAGCAATTTTTTTAAAGCAATGTTAATCCACTTCGTTTCGTTGCCCTTAAATATCAAGAATGCAGAAATTTTTATTGACTTTGACCAACTCTACTAGTAGCTCTTTCTAAGCTCCACTATAATATTGTAGGCTTTGTCTTTTTTTAACAGTTCCTTTATTCTTCATTTTAAAAATAATACTATTTTAAGATATACAAAAATTAAAAAATCACTCGTAAACGATAGATATTTAATAGCTTATGTTAACTATTTGCTTTTCTTTTCTTTTTTCCCCCCCCCTTT
>JAHBCN010005159.1:0-57727 GCA_019359885.1 Listronotus oregonensis
TAATTATGTTATTATGTTTAAAATTTTAAAAAATTTTGTGTAACAATTCATCTGCTGGTTTTATGATTTGCCCGTCTTTGGACCATGTTTAAACATGGCTATCTCATTAAGACATGACTTTAATAGTTTTAATTTGGGGGAACTGTGTTTTATAAAAACATATACTCAAACACATTAAGCTCTAGTGTTATTTTTGACCTACAGCAAGATTAAGAAAGTAAACTTATAATTTAATATATATTTTTGGGGGGAAAAAAAAATTTTTTTTCTTTTTTAATTTTTTTATAATTTTTCCCCATATTTTTTGGGGATTCAGGGTTTTTTTTTCTCCTCGGAAAAAATTAAAATTTTTATTTTTTAAAAACATATACATAAGAATTATAATTTATGTAAATTTTAGATTCATATCACCAACTGAATTAGTTATTTTAAGTGGGAATTTTTTTTTATAATTTGTAAAAATTAAATGGTTGCTATAGTACAATTAATATTATTTGTGGTTATACCAACATACACTAACAAAAACGAAAAGAAATAGGACCGTAGTTGACTCTTCATTTACATAAAAAAAACATAATACAAAAATAAAACATCTGGATTTTACTCTAAATTTGTCCTATAATTTTCACATAGAAAAAAAAAAAAAATTAAAAAATTTAAAACCTTATTTTTACTTTTAAAATAAAAAAAAACCCCGTTTTTTTTTTTTAAAAATTTCTTTAAAGGGAAAATTAATGTTTTTGTAAACCCCTACATTCGCAAAATTTGACGTGCGAACAAAACCAAAATGGCCGTCATTAATAAACCTATTTAGGTTAGAAATTTAAAAAAACGGTTTTTAAGTCCCAATATAACCTGGAAAGTTTTTTATTTTTAAATATGGTATAGCAACCAAAATTTTATTACATTAAATGAAATGATCTTTTTGGTTTTGTTGAGGTAAAAATATATATTTCAGTGTATAATATTTGTTAACGCTGATAACTTCATTATTACATTTTTGCTAAACATATCTTACTGTGGCATATTTATTAGATAGAAAAAAAAATTACCACTTCTAGGAATAAAGAAACCGTATAAATGTACTATTTCAGTGGAAAATCCACAGCGCTTAAACATTTATACTTTTATATATAGATTTTAATAAATTTTTATAAAGATACGATACAAAAACTGACCATAAAATATTTGCCAAAAACGAACATTAAATAACCTTTAGTCGTACGTTATAACTTAACGGACGCCACAACATAGTATTTTTATGTTCCCATAAAATGAAAGACTTGCGGGTTTAAGACAGGTTTTGGTTCTTATTGAATAGATACTGGGCTAGGTATCATAAATATAGATGTGTTAAGGCAAGGTTTGTTTATAAATTGACCACTTGGCCTTTTTTTTTTTATTTTTTGATTTTAAAAATAAAAAAATTTATCCCGGGGAATTTTTTAGTAGATGGTTTTTTATTTAAGTCTTCGGTTTCGAGGTAACGATTTTTTTTAATTAATTAATTTTATAATATTTTTTAAATTTTTTTTGGGGTTTTTTTTTTTTTTTAAAGGGGGTATTTTCACCAATTGATATTGATAATTTTTGTGTGAAAAAATTTAAAAAATAGAAAAAAAAATTTGAAAACCTTAAATAACACGGAAAAAAAAAAAACCCCTACTTTTCTATTTAAGGATTAATTATCATTGTAATTTAAATAGCCCCCCCCCCCTAACCAATCAAATTCAACATGGATGAAGTCTGTTTAAGAACTATCGATATCGAAAATCCTATCGATTTTAACAAAGTGAAAAATGCGAAATGCTTTTAGAATTTACACTAAAAACAGCCAGACCCCCCAAATAGTTTCAATTGAAATAAAAAAAAATTTACATCAAAATTTTTCACAACAATAATAGTCATGCCTTTGGGGCTCAATACCTACAGCAGCACACCAGGTTTTTTTCCTATCGTCTTTTTTTGGAAGAAAAAAGTATATTTTGAAGACCCCAAACTGGCCCCTCTTCTGGTTTCGCAAATAATAACAATACACTTTTTTTCATTTTGAATAAAAAAAAGGGTTTTTGTAAAAAGGGTTTTAAGGAAATTTCGATAATAATAACTATAGTAATAAATTGGGGAAATTTGGGGAAAAAACACACTATTTACAAATTAGAAATTATTAATAAATATTAGAGGGGTTCAGGGGTTTACAGGTTGATATTGACAATATGACAAACAGGCGCCAACTTTTAGATGTTGCGCATATGATTTTGTTGACAGGCGTATCGAATAACAAAAAGCAAACAAAGCAAAAAATTTCCCCAAAAAAAATTTTGGGCCGTACGTCACGGGCCTACAAAATTAAACTTAAAAAAATTATTTTTAAGGGTTTCCGGAGGCCAAAAAAAAAGGGACAAAATATTTTTGGGCTTTATTTTATGTGGCCAATAATAAAAAAAAATCATGAAAAAAACCCATTATGTTGTTTATGAACCCCAAAAAAAACATCCTTTCCCTAATTTACATAGTCACACATTAAGTGTTAGTTTTTTTACAAAATGTCCCAATTTTGCCATGCTTAAATTAAAATATGTAGTGTTATCAGATTTTAAATAAAATATAAATAAGAAAAGATTTGGTATAATAACCAATTTTAAAAAGTTTAATTTTAAATTTTTTTATAACAATGTATTTTTTAAAAAAATTTTTTTTTTCATTAGTTGTTTTTAAAATAAATAATTCTTAGCGCTTTTTAATTATTGAAAAAAAATTTGTTTTTTTAACATAATTTTAAAAATTTAAAAATTTTTTATGGTTTTCATCGTAAATCAACAATATTTAAAAAAAAAAAAGTTATAAAAATTATCCAATAAAAAAAATGTCCGGAATTATTTTATATATATATATATATATATATATATATATATATATATATATATATATATATATATATATATATATATATATATATATATATATATATATATATATATATATATATATATATATATATATATATATATATATAAAATATATATATATATATATATATATATATATAAGGAAAAATTAAACCTATCTATTTCCCTTTTTTAAATACCCCACTACAGAGAAAAAAAATTTTTTTAGTTTTATTCTGTCGCTGTATTTAAAAAAAGGAAAAATTAAAATTAAGCAAAATAATCATATTTTCCAAAAAAACCAAAAAAAAAAAAAAATTTTTGATTGAATAATATACATATCTTTTTTTTTTATATTTTTTTTTAAAAACTCTTATTTAAAACCCCAAAATTTTTTAAATTTAACTGACAAAATTGGACATTTGGTAAGAAAACTAATCAATGTCTGACTATGGTTAGGAAATGATTGACTTTTTAAGTTTAATAAAAAATTTTAAAAAAAAAACATTTCAGAAATATTAAAACTATTATAAAAAATTTTTAAAAAAGAATCGTTTTTTAAAACCCAAAAAAAGGGAATTTTAATTTTTAAAATTTTAATTTTTTAAAAGTAAAAATTTTTTTTTACAAGAATAGGGTTTTTATTTATTATGTTTAATAATTATGTACAAAACAAAGGGGAAAAAAAATTAATTCAATTTTATTATTTGAATTATTAACCAAAAATACTTATAACTTTTTATCGTTTACATAAATGTCGAAAACCGTTTTCCGGGGGGAAAAATCCTTTTTAATTAATTTTATTTTTTTCTTTGAATTTAAAAAAAGATTTTGTATCGACATCCTTTTTAATTAAAAGGATTTTATAATTTAATTAATTCTTTAATGAATATCTTAATGGCGCAAAACAAAAAAAAACCTTTTAAATTTTTTTTTTTGCTGTATAAGGAGTAAATTCTTAGGTAAAAAAAATCTTTATCCTTATATTTTTAAAAAAAAAAAAAATCAATTTTAAAAAATTAGGTAGTATATTACTTTTTTTTTTTGTCATTTTATTAATATAACTACTAAAAAATTTTTTTTATTTAAGTTATAAATGATATAATTTTTTAAATTTAGTTTTCGATCGATTAACTGAAAGGGTATTTTTTAAAAACCGTCAGCCCATAGGAGAAATAAAAACCCATGTCCTAATCTTTTGATGGTTAAAAAATAAAGTTTTTTGCTGAAAATATATCAAAAAAAGCAAAAATAACCATCTTGAAACAATTTATACCTAGTTTCCATTCCAATTAAAGGAAGGTTAAAAAAAAATATGGTGGCAAATTACGGGTATAGTTGAATGATATAGTTGTTCGAAGATGGTTTTTTTTGCTTTTTTTGTCCATTTTCAGTCAATCCTCATCTTGTAAATTATCATAAATTATCAGCGCTATTTAATTTTTTTACTCTTTTAAAAGGGTATCTCGGCGATTTGCCCTTTTTTTTTGATGAGCAAAGGGGTCTAATAGTTCCCCATAGTCGGTTAGATTTGAAACCAAATAAATTAAAAAAAATTTGTAAATATATAGAAAAACCTTATAAAAGTATCAATATGTTATTAATTAAAATATATATAACTTAATAAATTGCAAAGTTACCTAAATTGTAAAAATTACGTTAAAGAAATGTATTTTTTTTAAAGTTAAGTAATATCTCCAAAAAATTAATCTGTTTAAAAATTTACAGAGGTTTTTTTTTTGTTATCAAAAGCGGAGGCAAAAAGCTGATTGCAATATAATTTCAAAAAGAATTGAAAAAAAACGTTCCCTGATGTTTTTTCCAGAAACAATCCAGATAGTGATATAAAAGCATCCCTAAGTTAATCTTTTATCGATATTGTGGTTTTTTAACTTGTCATAAAATCTGAATTCGTTTGCGATGCTCTGAAGCCCTATTTGGCAAAATTTTTTTTTTAATAAATTAAGTAAAATTAAAATGGTGTTTTCATAAATCCATTTCCATCCATTCCACAAAAATGTATTATTTGACAATAGAAAAAAGGGCCTTAAAGGTTGTCTGGCCGGGGTTTCAAACTTTTAAAAAGATAATCAGTGGTTTAAAAAAAATTTTTTTTCCTGATTGCTTAAATTTGCTGCCCATACAATTTTTTTTTTTATTTCCCAAATAAGACCCTTTCGAGTTAATGTTAACTAAAATCATGGCAATATAGTTTTGCCTGGTTTTTAGCAATATTTAATGGCTCACATGGCCCTTAAGAAATCGGGGAAAATTTTCCTTTCTACACAGCCCTTTTAAAATTTCCTACAACTTTAAAAACTTTTAAAGGGAAATTAATTTGCGCCGAGAAGATCTGGCAACGTACAAACATTTTCTCTTTTTTTATTATTTTTAAACAGAAAAAATTAATTTAAAAATTTTTTTTGATGAAAATCATTTTTTGTGGGAAATTTTTATTTCCCAAAAAATTTTTTAAAGTTTTTATAGAAATTACAATATTTAAAAAATTTATTTTTTTACCATTTTTGTATCGAATAAACCAACCTAAATAGGGGAAAATTTCCAAAGGGGTAAACCAGGATAAATAGTTTAAGATTTATTTTGTAAAATCCTCTGTAAAAGTTAAGGATTAAGTTTGTTTTTCTCATACTAATGGAAACAATATAAATTTCAAATACTTTTTAAATTTGTACCAAAATTACCAAGTTGTGTAATAAGACCTAATCTGGAATAACCCAAACCTAGTAGTTATTAGTATACTTGGTTAAGCACTGTTATCAATTTTAAAAAATTAAAAATCAGAGAGCTAGTCAGTTGGGCAGAATATAATGTTAAATAACGTAAGTATAAAAAAAGTTTTTTTGGTTCCCCAAAAATGACTTAATAAAAAAAAATGTTTTAAAACTAATTCTAAACCAAAGTGACCATACACTTTTTTAAAAAAGTTTTGAAAGGCCTTTTTCTAACAATAAATTCATGTACCAAGTTTAAAAAACCGGCAATATGGGTTATTGATTATTGGAATAAGGAAAAAATTTTTGAGCTATTGTATGATTACTTTTTATGCTTTTTGGGGGTCTGGAAAAAAAAAATACCTTTTCACGCTTTTTTTAAAAAAACTAAATTTTTAAATTTAAAACTCCTTTTTTTTTTAAAATTCAGGGTTTTTGGCAAAAAGTAAAAAAATTTTTTTAAAAAAATCAAAAAATGAAAAATTTTCATTTTTTTTCTTTTTTCCTTAATGGCGTTCTGCCCTTCGGCGCCGTTAAAATTAAGTCATTTTTAGTAAATAATTTTAAGAATTCTTCATTAATTTTTTTTTGTAAGAGTTTGTTTATCTTGATTTAAAAATTAAAGTAACATAAATATAAACACTTTTTAAAAAATTTAAAATTTTTATGGTTTCTTTGTTAGTCCCCCAAAACGTGTCATGTTTTTTCGAAAAAGTTCTAATGCTGATCCTGTCTTATGACCGGAAATTTTTTCAGACAAATAAGATCACAACCCCTAACTAGAGATTAATTTCATTACAAGCATCCATAAGAACAGTAGCTTTAAAAACGCTCTTTTTCCTCTTCAAAAAAAAAAATTTTTCCTGTACCCTTTCTCTATGTATTCCAAGTTTGATCCTGCTTAGTATTGTTCCCATGTTTTAAAAAAGGGGTTTTTTCACAATTTAACATTTTTTTTATTTTTAAAATAAACGACTTTACTTTTACAAAAAACCCCTGTTTTTTTTTCCTATCACAACCGGGGGGAATTGCCCTTTTTTTTTTTTAATTTTTTGGTTTTTTCCCCAAAGACTTTTTTTCTTCGCTAGTGGCGTGGTTCAAGTAATAAAATGCCATTTTATCATATTTTAAAGTCCAACCTTGATACCCCCCGATTTTCCCCTTTTTTTGGGCCTTTGCCTTTGAGTATCAGGCTGTGGAATCTGCTACTATGGAGAATTTTTTTTTAGTGCATATGTAAATGTAAAATGTTTATATTTTTTATATTTTTTTTTTAAAAAACATCTGTGTTTTTTTTCTTTTTCCTGGGCATATTAAAAAAGTTGGGAGGTTAACAAATGCTAAATCTTAATAAATAATTTTAAAAGTTCAAATGTGCCTTAATATATATTTGTTTACTTTAATGCCTACCATTTCACATGATGTATGTTTTATATGAAAAAAGCCGTCTTAATAAAAGGCAAATAATATGCAGTTTAAAAACATATATCCTGTTGTCACTGGGAATTAAAACATTTTTTTTTTAATTAAATTTTAAATTTTGTTTTTGTTTATTTGTAAAAAAGAAAAAGTATTCTTAGTAGAAAAATTTTAAATTAGCTTAACCCTTAATATGGTTTTTCTATAACAGTAGAAAAAACCGGGGTTTTTTTTTTTTTTTCCTTTTTTAAAATTCCGAAATTCTTGGTAAAACAATAAATATTAACCCGTTTCTTTCTTTTTTTAATTCTTTAAAAGAATTTACCCCATTAGTTGTGGTTCTGTCCCCAAATATTCAAAAGTTTCTATTGTAGAGAGCTACTTAAATGTTGTTTAAAAGGTAATTAATCTTATTTGATAATATTTTAAAGTCTGTCTGAGTAAGTTTAACAAAAAAAAAAAAACGTTTAAAAAAACTAAAAAAAAATGGAAACAGGGTGGGAATTTTAAAATATTTTTTGGGTTTTTTGAAAGTTGGTTTATTTTTAAAAGTATGTTTTTTTAAAATTTGTATAAAACTTATATTTTTGATAAGGGTGGTTTTCAAAAAAAAAAAATTGAATTAATTTTTAAATACCAATATATAGAACCTAAGGGGGGATGCTTAAAAAGGGGGGTATTTTTAAATATAGAATAAAACTTTTTCAAAAAATTCAAATACCAAACTGTTAAATCACATAAACTTGTAACACTATAAGAACGCGGCATTACATTACCCAAAAATTTTAGTTTTTGAAATTTTTTCCCAAAAAAAAAAAAAATATTAAAGTTTTTAAAAAAAGGGGGTTTCCCCAACGTCAAAAACCCCTCACCGAACGATCCCTCATGCGCAGTGATTGGCCTTCCCCGCAGAGACGTGAGGTTAAAACGGACGATCCTGTTTGTTACCAACAAAATTTTGGGGTCGTTTATGTTACGGTTTCGGGCGGAATTTTTATCCCGGCCTAAATTAAACCCCTTTTTGGGGTTTACTTGGCATTGAACATCTTGGCACTGGATATTTGATTTTCTTTGTTTCTGTTTATTGTTTCATATTTCATTTTCATGTGTTTACTTTAAAAGGGATGATTACCCCAAAAAATTTGTTAATTTGTTTAAAAAAAAAATTAAATTAAAAATTAAGACATTTGTGTGAAAACATCCAAACCCTTTTTAAAAAAAAAAATACAATTTAGCATACGTAGGGCAAATCACTGTTAGTGGGGGGTTTTTTGATTTCTATTTTATTGGTGCATTTTTCTGGCAGCTGTCCGGTAATTTGTTAACTTCTTAAATAAATATTTGTCTAAAAATATAAAAATTTTTAAATTTTTTTTTTTAACCGGGAAAAAAACGAGTTTCTTTAAGCCTATTTTATGATGTTATTGTGTGGGAGTTTAATTTTTTAAAGGGGAAATTTTTTTCATTTTATGATAAATTAAAAAAAATTTTAAAAAAGTTAAGAAAGTTAAAAGTTGGTTATTTTTAAACCCAACAATTTTTAATTTAAATTAAAAAAATTAAAACCATTTGATCACATAATGTTTATCTTTTTTTGTGTGATTTTAAAAATTATTTTAACTTAATTTAATTTTCTGCATAATCCTGACTTTTTTAAAATAGGTGAAAAAGTGTTTTTGCTTTTTTTTTTCCCTTTTTTTAATTTTAAAAAAAAAATTTTTTTTACACCCCCTGGAATAATTAAATTTAATTTTTTTAAAAAATGATTGACGATTTTTAGTGATTTTTTCCAACTTTGACCAAAAAAAAATAAGTAGAAAAGTAGGGTTATATTTTAAAAAAAAATTAAAAAAATTTTTTTTTGCAGTCCGAAAACGATCCGAAAAGGATCCCCAAGTTTGTTATTTTTGTACCGTCACGGATCTATTTTAAGGTCGCGCATGTGTCGAAGCGCACCAAAAACAGTTAAAAAAAGATTTCAAAAAATTTTGGTTTCTTTTTTGGAAAAACCCCAAAATGAAAACCCTTTTTGGGGCTTTAGATGGTTTTTAAAGAACAAAATGTTTAAAAATAATTTATATATTTTTTTTTTAAACCTTAAAACGCTATTGCTTCCAGCATATAGTTATCCCTTTTTCCCCAAAACATTTTAATTTTATACAAAAATTTGTAGTATCTAAAATTATGTTTTGAAAAAATATTTATAATTTTAAAACAATAAATTGTGAACTTTAAAAAACCTCTGCAACAAATTTTAGTTGACATTTACCCAAAAAAAAAAAATTTTTTAATTCAATTTATAAACACGCGGGCCCCGGATGGTGGGAGTTTTTTTCAAAATAATTATTAAACTGTAACAAATAATTCGTGCTATATCATTTCATTGTCTGTTCAAAAACTTTTTTTGTTTTATATAGAATTTGTAAATAAAAAAAAAAGGGACATCTACAAGTTTTTATTTTAGATGTTATATTAAAATTAAATGAATTTTATTTTTTTTTTTTTTTTTAATGTATTTAAAAAATTTTTGTTTTTTAATTTTGCTATTTATTTTTTTTTTATTATATATACACTTATTATCAAAATATATATTTTTAAAATAAACCCCAGTCATTGCCTTCGGGGCACTTTCATTCAAAATTTGTTGTGGGTGTTCTGATGTTAATGTCTCTTTGTTAAATAAAATAATACGTTCATATTTGTTGTCCCAAAAATGGCGCACTCTTTTTTTTTTTTTTTTAAAAAAAAAAACAAACAGCCAAAAATTTTTTAAAACATGACCGCATTTAAACCCCAATAGATGTTCCAAACTTTAAAAAACCTACGTTTTTTGAAGCGTCTAATTTTTTTGACATCTATATTTTTGTCTTTCTCCTAACCTTCTTTCCGGGGTTTTGATATTTTTTCTAACTTTTTTTCCCCTGCGAACAAATATAATATACACAAATAATATTAAAGTGTTTTTTAATCCCTTGCTGCTGCCCTCAGAAGGGGAAAATTTTTCTGGGGTTTAAAAAAGGCAGTATCGTTTTTTCGCCCCATTTCATTTTTATCTTTAAAAAAATAATAAAAATGTTTGACTTTAAGGCAGAAAGATGTTATTTTTTTTAACATTTCTTTTACAATAAAAGGGAAAAAAACATCATTATAGTGGCAGAAGTCTTTTTTTTTTTTTAATATAATTTTAATAATTATTCCAATTTTAAAAATAATTTTAATTATTATTTTAATCTGTTTCCGATGAAGTTATTTTTTTTTTTTTTTATATATTATGATAATTAAAAAAAATTTAAAAAAAAAAGCAGGAATAACTTCATTTAATCAAGACTATCGACAGAAGCAATAATATCGTTCAGGGGGCTTATTTTTATTAACTTTTTTTCAAGATCCTATTTAATATTGCAGCAATTAACGAATGGCAGTAATTTTTAAAAAATTTAAATTTTTCTTAGTACTCCAATATTATCAACCACTGTCAGACAAAAAATCATAAAAAAATTACCGGCAATTCCCTAGCTATGTTTTAAAAAATTTTTATTGTGGCCATTTAATATACAAATTAAAACAGGATAATTAAATTTTTTTTTAAATTTTTAAAGGCGTTATTTAAAGTTTCCCCCGGGGAAAAAAATTTAAATTAGAGACCCATATTTTCAATTAAAATAAAAGTAATTGTTAACGTAACTTTTTCTTACCCCTAAGCAGTTCCCATTTTTTTTTAACTATTCTATGTATTCTTTAAAATTTAAATAAATTAATGCTAAAAGTTTTGGATCGTGTTTAAATTTGTATAAAAATTTTTTTTTGTAGAATTTAAATTAACAAAATCGACTAACTCTGTACAGGGTCTTTGATTATATTTACGTGGCTTCTTTTTAAAAAAGACAAAAAAAAAATGTTTTATAAAAGGTAAGAATTTTTCCCCTTTTTCTTTAAATTATAAAAAAAAAATTGCAAAAAAAAAAGGAAAAAAAATAGGCAACTTAAATTTTTTTTAAAGAAACCCCCTGTATTTTTTGCGTTTTCAACGAAAGATCTTTTTTCTGATTTCAAATATATATACATTGAAATTTTTTAATTAACCATTTTGGAGATATTTCAGGTTAAATTACACTGACCAACATTCAAAAAATTTTTTTTTTCCCCCCTGGAATGATTGGCTGGATTTTATATATTTTGGCCTTTGAATCCAGATCTGGCTTCAGATTTTCGATATAAAACTTAATTGAGCAAGAGACACATTTTTTTGATATTAAGCAAAAATTCAATAAAAACTCACTTTAATACTGATTTTTTAAATTTTAAAAAAATAAAAAGGTTGATACATTTTAGTAACAGTTAAATGTTCAGTATAAACATTTTCAAGTGTTATTTTATTTTAATATTCATTTCCTTGAACTCTTCCAAAGAAAGACTGGATGTGTCTCGTATTAGGGTCCAGCAATAGTCGGCTAACATATTCGCTCCACTTTCCAGTATATTTTTTTTCTATCGATGCGATGTCTTGGTGAAATCGTTCCCCATGCTCGTCCGATATAGCTCCAGATTTTCAGGAAAAAATTAAATGGGAATGGAGAAAGTAAGTTTTAGGGAATTTGCATTTTAAAAATATAGGCCGTGAGCAGTTCTTCCACGATTTTGTTTTTCTGACTTGGTGTTTCCATGAAAATTTTTGCAAACATTTTTAAATCCATTCCATGCCCGTCTTTTGGCCCACTTAAAATGTCCGTGAAGTTGGCATCTTTAAAGGTTCCTAATTTGGGGACCAACAAAAATTCCTTCTTTAATTTTGGCTTCACTTATACGTGGAAATTTTCTTTTAAATAGTTGAAAGCATTTTTTTTTTTATCCAGTGCTTTTACAAAATTTTGTCAACCTTAACTTTATGGGGAAGTGGAGGTAAATATATTTTTCTTTCTGAACTAAGGTTCTCAAATTTTTAACTCCAACTTCTATTTTTTCCTGGAGGCCAAACCTTTATTTTATAATTTTTTGTCTCTTGCCCCTTGTCCACTACACAAAAAGCAGCAGTATTTTGTGTATCCTGATTTCGTCCCGTCAATAAGTACCACTTTCAAATCTGCACATATTTCCATTTGTGATCTTTATTTTTTAACATCGGTATCATCTTCAGATTGTCATATGTTTCTTTCTTTTACCGGATGAGCTATAGGAAGGATGGATGTTCATTTCCATTATAAAGTAAAACAGCTTTTAGACTTGTTTTAAACCGAATCTATGAATAGTCTCCATTTATCGGGCGTATATGGTAAGTTCAGTTCGACCATTAGGCCAGGAATATCATGGCAAAATACTAAATCACCGTCCGCTGCAAAAAATTTGTGAGAGAGATTCCCTTTTTCTGTAGATGGACACCTTAACTCCTTTTTCCAAGAGGTTCCACTGCGGAAGGCGGGATCCGAGAAGTTCCGTTTTTTGTTTTCGGGAGGTCCAAGTCACGAACAAGGTCATTCAATTCACCTTGAGTGATTAAATAGGTGTATCGGGCAAATCAATGGAACTAGGGATGGCTTGGGCTTCTGGCAAAATCTTAGGTTGATTCCGGAATCAAGCGTGAAACCCCTTTTTGGGGTGGTTGGGGAATGGGTAAGGGTTGTCATGGGGTACTGGTCCACAGACGGAACATTGGGATATTGAATGCTACGTTAGTTTTGCTGGGAATTCTTTGATATTCGTCTTTGCAAAAATAACAATCATTTACGTGATTACGAGGTTCCCTCCAAACCATTGGAAAATGAAAAGGATATTTATCCCTACCTTAGCCATCCCGTCAAGTTTCGAACACGAACTGCAACACCTTTTGGGGCCCAGGACTTATCTTGATCGCCAACTTTATATCCAAAGTACAGTTCATAAGCCTTTTTACTAGTGAAGATATCGGTTTTTGGTACGCCTTCGCGGTAACTTCGCCCAAATATAACAAAAATTTATCCCGCTTTATTAACGCAAATTCGCATCGACATTTTTCTTACACGTAGATCTATCTAATCGAAAAATCAACAGATGTTTACTAAATGATTATAAAATAACGACTAAAGGGATATTTCAAGCATATATCCACCTACCTGTCCATAAAATGGGTCGCCCATTTATTACCCCTCTACTAGACCCTTCAAAAAATCTGAGGCTAATAAAAACATTTGAGGGTTAGTTGTATATTAGTATAAGTCCAAATATTACAAATCACACGATTTTTTTATAGGGAGGATTTTTCTGTTAGACAGTGTTATTAATAAATTACAAAAAAGTTTCATATTAGTATCAAGAAAGCCATGGAAACAATAAAATTGTTATGTTGCTGAATTTGGGGGAGTGTTTTCCCCGGAAAAATAATGTTTATTTTTAAACATTCCTGATAAAGTGAAGGAAGACTTGTCGGTGAAAAATTTTTAAAAACTTTGGATTCTGCTGCATAAACCTAGCCATTTCCAATGCATACTTAGGTCGGTCCTGCATGTTTTGTTCAGGAAGATTCTGAACGGACATAAATTTATAGGGATAAAATTTGTTAAATTTTAAGGCTAAATACATTTTATAATCTGTTATTCAGATATTTCAGGATTTTCTAAAATTATAAGTTGTAGTAGTAGTAGTAAAGTAGTTAGTGCTAGTCCAAAAGAAAAAGTATAATAATAATCCTGAAAAAATCAGGATATCCAAAACTTTGTTTTCATTTCGTGCTGCAGTTCTATTTTTTATTTTAAAGCTTTTTCGTTCAATAAACTTTTTTACCATGTTTGTATTTAATAGTATTTATAGGTGGTACCCGTTGTTAAGATATAATAAATAATAAGTAATATTCCCTTTGCACTGTCGTTACATTATTATTGGTGCGCATAATTGCAATTTTTTGTTCTTCTGAATAAATCGACAAAAAGCAATACAAACTACTTTTAATAGTTAAAATGATTAATTTTAACATTTTACAATATCATTATTAAATTTAAGAAACAATTTTATTGTTTTCATAGCTTTTGATACTAATAAGATTTTTTTTTCAATTTAAATATTTTAAGCTTAAATATCTCAAAAATGGTTTATCCAAATATTATCAATGTGTATATATTTAAAAAAAGATCTTTTCTTGTAGCTCATAATATACAGGGTGTTCTATTTAAAAAAGTTAAAGTTGCCTATATTTTTCCTTTTTTTTATTGCCATATTTTTTAACTGATAATTTCAAAAGATAATATAGAAAAAAAACCTACAATTTTTATATAAAACATTTTTTTCTGTCTCCAAAAATAAAGGCACTAGAAGCCACGTAAATATAATCAAAGACCCTGTACATTTAATGCACACAATGCTGTAACAGATATGGTAATATAGTTTATAATAGATATAATGGATTTAACGTTAGACTTAACAAACAAAAACCCTTGTCATGTTTGACGTATATTGTTGTTTCGTTAAGGTGTAAAGATACACAAGGTGGATGAACCATGTACTTTCTTTTGATACTAATTTATTAATTAGGGCCAGGATTGCTATAAAATTAAAATGTTAGGTAGGTTGTAATATAATTTTTCGAAGTAAATACCTTTAAATATTTTGTACATACCTACTTCTTCTGACCAATCTAAAAGGTTAATACTTTATCGGGACTATGGAAACAAAAAGATTTTCCGAAAAGTTTAACCATAGCCAGACTTAATCAAAATAACATTTAGAATGTCAAAATATTGGCATGAGAGTCTATTTTAGTAACAAAACTACTTACTATAAATTTAAGTGTTATTAGGAGGTCAATGATTTTTTTTTCTAATAACATTTAGAGTTTTATTCTTAAGAGGAAATCCCATTAACTATTTTAACTGCATTCGGGGCAGATTATGTTAATCTTAACTGTTTTCAATTATCTAAATCTTGATAACGAGAATATCATATTTATTTATTTTTATAAAAAATTAATAAAATATTTAAAATCTTGGTTTTTATTTGTTTAAAACTCTATGCGACCTTAATTGTTGCATTTATATTATTCATATAGGATGTTTTAAACAACATATGCCATCACTTAATGGAAGATTTCTTTGCTAAAAATAAGACAAAAATGTAGCTACAAAGGGGGTTCTAAGATACAAGGTGTGAAAGAAAAGTTCTCGGAAATGGTATTGTCAGTGTTATTCAATGATTTTAGTAGACAACCTGTCAAAATCTGACATTTTGTTAAACATTCTAAACCGTTGTTACCTTTTAATAATTGCTAAGTCCATTGCTAAATTTAACAACGCGATCATCACTTGGCCGTTAATCTTTTTTTCTAAAAAGTTTAAAGAGTTAATTAAAGAGTACATTTTTTATGTAGAACAAAAATATGTATTATATTCATAATTATTATTATTGATAATTGGGTATTATGTAACTGTACTAACTTTTATTTAAATTTAAAAAAATGAAAATAAAGGATGTTTTTTGAGACATCATGTACATAAGATTAAACTTTAATTCGCGTTAAAAAACGGCTGCTTTGGTTGTTTAATAATATCTTTTTAAAATACAGTACCTTTTAAACCACTTAGGAATCGTAATCAGGTAAAAAAAGTCGTTTAAAAATATAGTGCGTTTACTTAAGTTGGAATCATATGGAAAATTTTGCTCAAGAGATAGTTCATTTTTGACAATATCGAGAATTGTTATAAAATAAAAAAGTTGATCAGAATTAAAATACATTTAGGTATGCAATTACATCCATTTGCTTTAAAAAAGTGGTTTTTTTTAGTTTTTAGAAACTTACCTGTTAAATTGTTAACAATGAAAATGTAATGAAAGCTATAATGCTTTGACAAGAAATGTTTAACACTGCACGTTAAAACACTTTGGTATTACACGTTTCTTAGAAATTACAGCGTTATTACCCCGTAAAGAACAATAAAGATTGTTAAAATTGTTGGAAATGACTAATAAAGTCATAGAGAAGCAGCAGTTATTTTCAATAATAAACACCTCCAAAGAAATATTGGCTAATTAACAGTTACAAATATAATAAATAGAAATTCAAGACTAATAGAAGCATTCACAATGGATTACGATAGACGTTTTAAATTTAGTTCTCACGTCAAGAAAAGTTAGAAGAAAACCCGATATTTTACAAGACGTTTAATTTTTCGATGAGTCAACATTTCCTTTAATTAAATTGTCTCTTCACGAATTTGTCGCTGTTGGGCTGACCCTAATCCACACTTTGTATTTAAAAGTCGTTACCAATATTATCTGTAAACTAATATGTTTGTGTAGTATTTACAAAACTAGAATATTTGGACCTTTTTTTCCGACGCAGAATGAATGCCGCACGTTACTTAAAACTATTTTAAAATCAAGTTAGTAACTTTATGAACGAACTACCATTACAAGAACGTCTACAAATTGATATTTATAAATTATCCACTTTTTAGCAGATAAAAGAAATAAATGTTTAGTACTGGAATTACAAAATTAAAAGTGATTTAAATTATTTTCAGTTGAATTAGTGTCTACAAAAAGGGTAAAAAATAAATCAGAAAACCATATTTCAAACGGAAGTGGATGTAATTTCATATCTGAATGTAGCTTTTTATTTTGATGAACTCTTTTTCATAGCACTTTTTGATATTGTCAAAAATAAAGATACTTTTGGGAAAAATTTATATTTTTTGACGAGTCTTGTATACGACTAAAAAACTTGATTGCTTTTTTTAAGTTTTAGGTCATGCAGAAGTATTCATGATTTTTTTCTCTAAATTAGCATTAATTTTTTTCCATATGATTCCAAGTTAAAAAAATACATTAAATTACGTTAGTTAATTAAAAAATAAATACAATTTTACTTTTATATTTTTACCGGTAATTTTAAAGATTTTTCTGCGATAATAAATACTGTCATTTTATTATCTTATTTATTAAATTTAATTTCAATTTTCAGAATAAAAACTATTGCGGTCTGTTATTAAATATTGATCTTTTGAATACAATCGATTTATAATCCTTGGACTGGCATGTTGTTTTTTAATTAAGTTTCAATTTGACGAGGCGGAAAAAAAAACAGACCGGTTCGGAGTTAATAAGTAAAACTGTTTTGGGAAGCCTTTGGGCTGTTTGAAAAACATAAACTTTTTTTAATAACATATGTGAATAAATAAAATTAGTAATAACCCTAAAAACCGTTTACAGTAGTTGCAATTAGACACTTTTGCTTTGAATAATTTATTCTGAAACATTTACGCTTTAATTTTTAAGAAAACATTTTTTTATCTTTAGTCTTCGATATTAATTGAGTTGTTTTAGCAAAATAACATTAATAACGTTATTTTGTTAGCACCTACAAAATTCTAAAAGTCTTTATTTTTAAACTATAGGGTGCTAAAGTATTGGGAAAAAATATTTTTATATAATAAGTTTTGTATGGCCCTAGATATTTTTGTGAAACGTAGTACACGTCTTTTTCTATAAAACATTTTTTTCTTACCGTGGTGTTCTTGCGGAATTGGAAATCGCATCATAGTTTCATTTACCACTATTGTCTAAGTACATTATTATTTAAATTGTTTTTGCAAATGGAGATCTAGCAAATAAGAAATGCAAATAAATTATTTTTTTTACGTAAAAGTCATACGTCAAACGAAGAAAAAAAGAAAGGTATAAGAATTTTAAAATAATTTTTTACTTAAAAAACCAGTGGTGTATCACTTCTTCCTTTAAAAAGGAGGTAATGCAAAACCCGCCGAACGCCAATTGCAAGATTTTTTTTACAAAAATATTCAGGCTCACAGCAATGTTACCATTTAAAAAAAAACTCTTAAAACTTTAGCATCAGCTAGTTTAAAAGTTTAATAATTTTTTTAATGAACCCAAAAAATATTTTAGATTTGGCATCCACTTAATTTATTTTACAATTAAACAAAAAGAAGTGAACTTGTGCCAAATCAGAACTATACAGCGAATAAATAACACAAGCCCACAAAAAAATTTGTGTGCTCGGTGTCTAACAAGGACTTTCTAAAGTATTTTGTTCGACATACACGGACTGAAGTCAAAATTGGAGGTCAAATAATCGAGAAGAGGCGTAATTTTAGATAGAAACGATTTTTTTTTTAAATTTAAAACGTCAATATCTTAAAAACTATAAAAGATACATGAAACTTTTTATGACAAAAGCAATGTATTTTTACAGGGCCTTTAATTTAAGTAATATAACCTTTTTGTCTAAATGTAATATTTTTTGAGTTATAATCAAAAAACCGAACTTTTAAGATTTTTTAAAGGTAGGTGGAAAGTATTGAAAATATTTTTTTTGTTTTTGAATTTTTTCTACAAATTTAAAGTGATTTAGGATGAAAAGAAATAAAATAAATTATTTATTATTAGAAAAACCCAAAAATCACATTAATAAAAAAAACTTTATTTTGGACTAAAATTTTTAATCAAAATTACATTATCGTTTATATCTCGTTTATTATTTATCTTGTAAAAATGTTTATATAACTTTTTTATAGACAATTAAAAAAATCTCTATGTTATATAAAATTTATTGTATCTGTGTATTTTATTTAGTCGTAGTCCAAAACATTCTGTGGTAGCAGGTTTCAGCCGGTAAATGTACCGTGTCAGTTTTTGGGGGTTTTCTCGATTTTTTGCTGTTTGACCCCAATTTTGACTTCAGATTCGTGTTCAGTGGAAAAAAATACGCCAGAAAATATTAGTCCAACATCCAGCACACACCACTTTTTTGTGGACCTGTGTAATTAATCGTAATAAATTATTACACCAATATTTTCTCCAGTTAATTTGATTTTTTTATTGAGACACGAAAAGTGACCTCACACGTCGTTCGTTCAATTGCCGGCG
Organism: Listronotus oregonensis; assembly: GCA_019359885.1. Taxonomy (NCBI): domain Eukaryota; kingdom Metazoa; phylum Arthropoda; class Insecta; order Coleoptera; family Curculionidae; genus Listronotus; species Listronotus oregonensis. The sequence continues at coordinate 18,884 of JAHBCN010005159.1, forward strand.
CATTCGGTAAAAGACCACTTTTTGCACTTAATAGGTAAATAACTATTAGAATAAGCTGCTTTTGCATTCGACAGCGATCTACTTATAAATTTCTTTAAAACCAAACAAAAAAATATACACGAAAAGCTAACATAATATATAGAGTAGGATAAAAAAATAAATCCTCTGAGTATTATCTATCCATATCACTTGTTTTGATTAAAAAATATCACTCACTGTGTAATACTATACAATTTTCTGGTTAATTTAGCAATATGTTATTGTGGTATGGTGCAACCTAATTATTTATGTAATGCATTTAAATATGAATCATAATTTATTTATTAAAACAATGTTTAATTTGAACTAAATAGCTTGATTGCCTCGAATATTTAATAATAGCAGCTAATTTTTAATTTACTTTAACTGATGATTGTTTGCTTTATCGAAAATTTAACTGTGTTTATCTTTAAAAAAGAACTAATATTTGCTGTAGAAATAAAATATATAATGAACAGAATAATAAACGTTATAACAATTCTTTAAATGCATCCCAAAAGAAAACAACTTTTTTTTTAAATAAAATATGAATAATTTAGTTTTTTATCCTTTTTTAAATAAAAAAGTCATAGGTTTTTATGAAATAAATGTTACGTTAGGTATAACACGTGATTTTTTTATTCCAATTTTAAAACACTGACAAGCTATTTTTTTAATTATAAAAATAGAAGCTAACGCTTTTCCCTAATTCGTTTTTTTTTTCAGTTTTTATAAATAGTGTAAAACTTAATAAAACTGTTAAGGAAAAATGGTTTTTAGTTTACTTTTATTGGATGTCATTTGGAGAATAAACGACATTTTGGTATGCATTGTTAACCATATTTTTTATCATATCCCAAATATGCTTGTGATTTAAAAACCTAACTAAACTTATCTTTGACAAAACAAAACAGGTTTTGGTTTCATTTTAAAATACGCTTTATATTAGACTGAAAATTACATCATAATTTTATATTTTTTATAAAAAAGCATTAAATTCCAAGCTGTCTTTCTCCTAAAAGTTTTTCTCTATAATAAGATATACAGAATGCCATTATAAAGAGACTTGTAGACCGTTATCCTTTAAATTAGTACTAAAAACGACAAATTTGGTAGATGACCTTATTTATTCTTAACCTTAATTTTATACCCAGAATTATTAAAAAGAAATGTTGGAATCCTATTTACTTAACCTTTCTTTTATATAGTTATGAAAAATAAATAATAGCTTAATAGTTTCTTGTGAAAAGTAGCTAGAATTTATTTAGTTTTATTTGTTATTTAATCACATTTTACGATGTGTACTTGTTGATAGCCTGCGTTGCAAAAAATATTGGTTATTTACTTGTCATAATATATTTAAACAAAAAAACTTTATTCTAGCAACCCAATAAATTTCCATCACAATGGTTATTTGGAAAACAAGTTATTTCCCCGAAATTGATGTTTGGAATGCACTGCAATAGGAAAATACAAACATCCTATTAAACAGAATATGGTAATGTCATACAAATTTATAGAGATTGTGTCAACATGTTATTTTAAATAACTTGCAGTTGCTTTTAATATAATAAATAATTTCATTTTTTATAAGAGTAAAAAATATGTTTGTATTGTTTTTTAAAATATAATTTATTAGAGAGCCCAGAAGTTTACTTTACATACCACTATTAAAAAAGATTGGCACAGTTTTTAAACCGCCGATTCCAGGTGCCCTTAAGGTTAATTTTTAGCTGCATTTTTTATTTCTTTATCGATATTAAAATTGGGTAGAGTTGTTATTCTAATAAGACATTATCTTTGTACATATATGACAATCTTTTTTGTCTAGTTAAATGACTAGAAATTTTGATTTTTAAATGGGATACCCTGCATTTTCATTTTTTATTCGGGTTTATTCAAATATTATTTTTATTTTAAATTTAAATTTTTGTGTATTTCAGTGTCAAAAAATGTCCACTATAATTCGTTATTGGTTTCTTACGTTAAAGAAAAAAATGTCCGATACGATACCTGTGTGCCATGGTGACCTGTCAAAAATACCCATTTTGATTGGTTAAAAAATACTGAGGTAATTTTTTAAATATAACTAATGTGATAAGCAAACGGAAATCCAATATTTAGATTCGTCATAATGATTATAATAATTCTGTACAAAGGCTTAATAAGGTTATTCTTTAAAATGCTTTTTCTCCTGCATACATTTAGAAGGGAGCCAAAAATTTTAGCTTAAATAATTTTGCAATTAAACCAATTAAGAAATTATTTTTATTTAAAATAAGATATATGTATCGGCTTTAAAAATTTTTGACCATACAAAAACACTTAAAAAAATTATGATACAGGTTAATATGTATAAAAATGGTCACTTACTGTTATCAGCAATTGTTTTGTTGTAAAAAGGTCGTTATGGTTAAAAGCTTCTGCTTCGTAAAAGATACGGATGGTGTTTAAAATCTCAAAAGCCCTTTGATAAGATTAAATAAATAAAAAATATACCCATTTTTATTTGGGTTTGACTTTTACAATTAAATATATCATTAGACATGTGTTTATAATTTGAAGCAGAATATTTTATACATAATAGATTTGGTATTGTTTATAAACCAGTCTTTACCCTGTATTTTTGATAGAAGTTTTTCCGTTGGCAAGAAGTTCTAAAATTTAAAAAAAAAAACATAAATAAAATATTACATATTTACAAAATATCTACCGCCTGATAACAGTTTTGTCTCTTTTAAGACCTATTTATTACACAAATGGTATTGAAACAGTCGTAATTCTTATATTTTAAGTAGTTTGTAAGGCTGTTTTTAGACCTATTTTTATTTTAAAATTTAACTTACCCATAATTTTCAATTACACGCTTTTAAAATTTTAAAAGTTTTTAATTTACGGTATTTGCTTGGCAATTAAAATAACATTTGTTGAAATTTAATAAATATAGTTTTTTTTTATCTAGGTACAGGGTGCCACAGATTCGAGTGCATCCATGGGGATCTCGGAAACCGTAAGAGATACGAAGACGGTATTTAAGGAGATATGGAAAAAAAAACTTTCTCATGGCCACTTTTTATGCTCTATAAAACAGCGATTCTGCGCACGACGTTTCGTTTTCGTTAAACCATCATCAACTTTACTTTTTTTAATACGGAATTTTTTTGAACCCCTTATTATCCCAATTACAAAAATGTATAACACTTAATATTTATAAACAAATATGGAACGCTCCTATAAGAATTGATGTGCGTTTCTTGTCTAACTCATTGTTTCTTATGAAAAATATCTTTATTTAACAGAAAAATATTAAGTGTTATACATCATTGTAATTGGGATTATAACTGCTTCAAAAAAATGCAATAAACAATTGAGTGTTGTATTAAAAAAAATTTAGTTGATAATGGTTTAAGGAAATTGAAACGTCGTACGGAAAATCCCTCAACGCTGTTTTGTAGAACCTAAAAAGTGACCATGAGAATGTGTCTAGTGTTTTTCCCTATCTCTTTTAATAACGTCAAAAAAAAAAAAAGGAATTGGCAAATTTCGTTTTTTCTCGGATATCTCCCGAAGTACTCAGAATTTTACAACTTTCTAAACGGCATGTTGTTAGGCACCTAAATGCGCAACTTTGCAATAATTTAGCCGACTTCGTATCTCTGATGATCCCCATGCATGCACTCGAATCTGTGGCACCCTGTATATTTTTTTAATTTTAATTTTTAGGCAATTTTCTTAAGGTGGTGGTATAACTTTTGTGGTTACCAACACAATAACTTTATATCAACTAACTTTAAAACCAAATTTATTTGTTGTACGTTGTAATGTTTAAAATTTGGGTTTAATTTTAACCTTATGCTTTCTTGTTATTAAAACATACTGTTATTATACTTTAAAGGAAATTGGAATATAATAATTACAAAAAAAAAAACGTAAAAAGCTGTTTTGTTTTGGAAAAAACTATTACAGATGCATTAGATATTTTGATTAAAGAAAAAATATTTGGGATGTCCTATTAAAAAAATAAAAAACTAAATGGCTCCATACTGTTTCGTAACCTACTTATATTTTAACTAACGGTGTTTTAAATTTAAATAATCTGCCTTTATCACTTAAGACCTCAGAAAAAGCATTTGCTTTATGTCTACAAGGTATAATTTTTAATTAAAAAGTAATCTACTCACATAACGAGATAAAGGCACTATACAAAATATCAAAGTTAAGCTTAAAAATTTTAAGGGAGGTTTTAATTTTTAATCCAAAAGTAAAAAAATAAAACATATCTGGTAAGATTTAGTGTCTTTTTAAGGTTTAACTTAAGCCTTATTTTAATTAAAATTTGCTTAATTTAAATTTCAACTTTTATTCTAACTGTTATGTTTTTATATTATTACACAATAATTCATTTATACCTAAATAATGTTAATAAAAATGTATGGTGCGTACAATTTTTATATATTTTTTTTAGAATACGCAATTTAAATTACAACTTTTTTTTTGATATTTATTTGTATCTTGTTGTGTTTTGGCAAAAAAAAAATAAAACCAAATCATTGAAAGTCTCTGGACCCGACATCGTACGATTAATAAGTAATAATTTTTATTGTCTTATTATAAGCAACGAGTCAGTTTTATAACAACGGTACAATGGCTTGCACTGAATTGGATTTATTTTTTTTTCTGAAGAATGAAGCAAGATAGAAAAAAATATAAGGAGACAAAAAAGTTGTATTTTTAGTGGCCTAATCTAAAATAGAAAAATAAAAAAAGGTCAGTGGCGTATCTTTTTTTTTTCACACTTATTTTCGATAATGTGTCCCCTGTGACGCCGCTGAACTAAATAATTTTAATTTAATAGGGCCTTAATTAGGCCGTTTTAACTGAAAATGACACTTACAAATTAAAAAAAAATGGCTACAGGATATTTAAGATAATTACAAAAAATCTATTTTTTTTTTTAAATTTTAACACCTTGTAGTTTATAAACTACATTTTTCGATAAGAAATTACCTCCTGAAATTTGGCCGTTATTTTTATTTAAATACCCTGTACGAAATGACATTAGAATTTCACTTTACAACAAATTTTCCTATGTTTGCAAAATAAATGGAATGCTTGGAAATTAATAATTAAAATTGACAGTTTATAGCAGAACCCATTTATGCTACATTAAAGAGAATAAATTAATATCGTATAAGTTTATTGTGTCAATACATAATTCCATAACATAGTAACTATATAGTATGACCTAAGATACATGTTAAGTATTGGTTATTTTTGTTAATAAATATAAAGCTGTTTTGACTAACTTCATTTTTCTATTTCATATATTTACTAAAAAATATTACGTTAAATACCGTTATAGGTCGACGAAGTAGTTAGTGCATTTGCTGCGATTTTTTTCTAATTTTAATTTTGTATCAGTTACGAGTTTTATTATGGAAACTTTAATTAAAGATATATTGTTTTTAACATACCAATACTAAGCATTTATAATTAGAGGTATTCTTAAAAATAATAGAAGAACACAATTTCAAACAGAATGTCACAATCGCATTATTAACGATTGCTTAGGCACTAGTTCGTAGCTTAAATTCTAAATTAGTGGTCTCATTGGACGAGAAGTTTAAAAATATGAAATACATCTTTTAAATTTTACATAATTTTTAGGTAATGCGTTTTTTGATAATATACAGTTTTATTTTTTTAATTTTTAACCTTCTAATATTGGTAATTATAATTTTCTTATGTTTAGTTTCTTTTAATTTTGATTTAAAAAAATGTTTAGGTGGTTTTATTATTTTCGCAATTACAAACACAAGAACTTTAACTAAATTTAATTGTAGCACGTTCGGTTTTGCTACATGTTTTATCGAATTGAACCCTTAAAAAATCATTTATTGCACCGATGATGTTTAACATTGGGTTTAACTTCAACTCTTTATCTTCTTGCCATTTTAATATATGTATATGTCGGCCTCAAAGACTGATATCTATCATTTTCTGAAACTAGTTAGAACATGTATTGCAAGCAAACAGCGTAATGACCTTATTATTACAGTATTTGATTAACTTTTAATTTATTTCCCGTAAGGCCTAAATCCGTTCTAAAAAACCAGCGTAATAATCATTTTTAATTCTTTGTTTGTCTAGGCATAACCGAGAATGACTAAATGATTGGTTTTAGTTACTTAAATAAAGTTTCTACCTTGTTTGCTGGCAATACATGTACTGACTAGTCATTTCAGAGAATAAAAGATTTCAGTGCTTGACGCTAATATATAACAGCATGGTAAAAAACTTTAAAAGAAATGAAAAGTTGTTTTTTTTGTTACTGAAATATTGTCCGATAATACATAATTGTGCAAGTCGAATCACCTACAAAATTTATTTTGACCTTGTCGCATAATTGCTGTTATAAAGGCAAAATCAAGTAATGTAGCATTTACTATAGCTAGTATGTTTTACGCTATCCATATCTTGTTTTTTCAGTGATAAAATTGGAAAACTCGCTTTTGCTTGCATGAGCTACTTTTATATATTAAAAATGCAGCCTGTACAATAACTGATATAGTTTTGTAATATCATGAACCATTTAATAGCAATTTACTCAGATTACTTGTATATGTTTTAGTGAAAAAATGAGTTTTTTATATAAATCTCACAAGTAATAAGAAGAGGTTGGTAATTAAGTAATCAAAATTCTTTGTTAAATGTAGAAAGTCATAAACGGATTTTCCAAAAATTATCCGTATGGGTTACAAATACGATTTATACTTGAGGTTGCTTGCCTTATGTATGTTTTTATCTAAAGATAAAAACTCAAAACTCTTTTTTTGGATTTTATAAAATCATAACATATTTTATGAACATATTCTGGTGGGTAATATTAATAATATTTTTTCATATTTTCGGTAGTTTAAGAGGCTTGTCCATTGGGGCATGCTAAAAAAGTGTTGTGTACCAAAGGAATACTCATACTGTTCTTTAAAAGTGTTATACAATGTTATGGTTTCAATAACACTTAAATCTTGGACTTTCATTGTCTTTATTTCTTTATTGATATAAAACGTTTCGGTTAGTGATGTATCTCCAACCGTTTTTATGTGATATCACTAAAAACGGTTGAAGATACATCACTAACCGAAACGTTGTGTATTAATCAACAAATAAAAACAATGGAAGTCAAGATTTTAGTGTTATTGAATACTAACTAAAATTGAATTAAACTTATTTTAAATTAGTTTTCATTATATAATTGTTACCTAACTACGTAAGTTAACAACTGAAGAAAAGTTAAGAAATTTTAATTAAAAAGGAAGATTACTCGAACAAGCAAATATTTATTCCTTAAGGAATATTTCAGCCTATAGCTCCAACCAATTAAACCAATAAATTATGCCGTGTAAGTTGTAGTTTGGATAATTAATTGGTAAGTACATTGCACTTGCATCACAAAGGGAGTGAAACTGGAATCCCACTCTAAGCTGTATTATTTCTGTTATTAGTTTAATTAAGTATTCTCTTAAGGAATGGTTTCTGGCATAACAACATGTTTATATAAAATTATTAAGAATATTTTTGTAATTTAGTAAAACTTTTATTAGCAAAAAGTTATTTGTCAAATACTGCTAAATGGATTAAAAACTCTCTTTTAAAATGTATTATCCGGACGTCCCTTATTTTTTAAAAAACGATTCTATGGTTACAACAATGCAACCTAACGTAACTTTGCTAACGGCTTAAATGTCTCTGTCAAACTAGTTTACATTTCAAAAGTTAAAAATACACTGGCCTTTGCGGGCTTCTTTCGCGCTTTTTATAGTAGTGTGGAAAAAAATAGAAAAGTCTGGAATAAACTGGAAGAATTCTTTTGGTACAGAATGCAGCAAAGAGCAAAATGGATGACTCCAGCGTCTTTAGGATGCTCCACAATGACCTTCGAAACGGGAAAAAACTAAGGTTATTTATTTTTATAAATTATTCACCTAAATGAAATAAATCTAAGTTCCTTTATTTATATCAACTAAACAAATATATTTTTAGGTTCTTAACAATATTTTAAACCTAATTTTAGATGAAAAGAAAATTTAAAATTATTTTGGTAAACGAAAATAGGGATTATTTATTTACGCATTTAATTTAATGAAAATAAATATCGATAAAAGCAGTAATAAAACAGTATTTAATGGTTTTAAATACCTTTACATTTTTATAAATAATTTACAAATACTGCCACCATTGTTTAGCTTTATTATTTAAAGAAATATTTACTATTACCTCAAAACTGACTAAACTGACCTGGACACTAGACTAACCCAAAATTTCAATTTCCCAACAGTCATCTATTAAGTAATATTTCTTCTATCTATATCTATCTACCCTTTACTGACAAAGAAACAGAAGCAGATCCATGAGAATTTTTAGCACAGAAATTGTGGGGCTGCTACTCCATATCTTTAAAAATATAATTTTGTATAAAAATTGGTGATGAATAGCAGATATTTTTGGTACAAAACCAAGGAAATTGTTTTAATAAATACGTTTATTAACCAAATTGTTTAATAGACTAAAATAATTTCTGCGACGGCAGCTCATAGTATAGCCCTCCTGGATTTTTCGCTGCAAATGTTTCTATTTATCCTTTAAATATTTTAGCTGCAAACTAGTAAACTGTCTCCTATTTTACAGTTTAGTACAAAAAAACTTAGATTTAAAGCTTTAATTACATTCTATAGCGTTTGTACCAAACCATATTGTCCGCTTGACTGCATTTATCGCGTGGTTGGTTTTGCAAACCTTAACTTTTATTTGCCAGCGACTGTCTCTAGTAATGTAAAGAACTTCTAAACTTCTACCTACTCTTATTTTTTTTTTTCAGTAACTGAGCGAAAATAATTTGCCAAGACTGCTTTCGGGTTAAATCTATTTGCTTAAATAGTATTTATTAGAGAAACGTAACTCAATTCTTTGAAACTGAATGGTAAACATTATAAGGAAAACTTTCACAAAATTAAACAGTTATATTTAAAGGCTTATTTAATGGTATTTACCTACGGAAATTTTATTGTATTTGTATTAAGGATCATCATATATCTTGATGTTTTCAAAGTTAAAAACTGCTAAGCAGACCGCTAGAAGCCGTATATATTTTTAAAACTAAAGTTTTTATTATTTCTTTAGAATGCCATAGATACTTGTTTTTTCCTGTCTAAGCTTTTATATTACTAAAAAAACTAATAATGGCTAAAACTGCAGTAAAAAATATTTTTTAAAATTAACTTTTAAAACCTTTACTTAGAATTTAACAGTCTATATATTATTCATAGTTAAATGGGATATCTAGTAATAAAGTTTTTACACCATAATATAAGTATTCAGAACATTGCACAAATTCGTCCTACTGTAAATTTTTAAGAATAAACTAGTGAGTTTTAAATGTAGATATACTTTTTACTTTATTAAGAGCATAAGCCCAAGATATTAGCAAAATACTATATTTTTTCCATAAAATATCTTGAAAACGCAAAAATACAGATATGTTTTTAAATGTACGTATTTTGAAAAGTGGAGCAAAAATATCACCTTTTTTATTTTTAGTTCTAATAGTAAAATATGATGTGTTACTGTGTTACTGTTATTTAATTATAATCCGGTTATTTACTTTTCAAAATATTTTATTATCTTTAGCTCTCTACCATTCGTTAAAAGTAGTGTAAAGTAAGGAACTTTTTTAAAATAAGACCTTTTATTTAAAGTAATAATAAAAAAAGTAGTTAAAACTAATGTTTAATAATAACCTTATAATTTGATTTTAAAAATAGTTAATTTTTATCTTTTACACTCACTTAAATATTGGGTAAGATATGTTATTTTTTAATTTTAAAAGTTGCCTTTTTTAAATTTATTTTAAAAAGATGTTAAATGAAGAATAGTAGAAGTATTTTTATATCTTAATTAATTAATTTTTACCAAAAAAGTATAATTTTGTTTCCGTTTATGGGTGCAGAAGATATTATTTGACTTAAAAAATATTTAAAGGTTTTATTTTAAACTTATATTTTTTACTATTACATATTAGTAATATAAAAATATTTTTTTTCATGTATAACAGAGCTTTTCCCTAATATTTAGTCTCCGAGTTTAAAATGCATCCAATTTTATTAAGGATATAAATCTAAGCTGCGCAACAAAAATGTGGTCGCAATTAAGAAAGGAAAAAACATAATTTTGTAGGGACTTGTATAATTAAAAATAGGTATTCCCAATTTTATTAGTGATTAAATATATTATTTTTTGATTAAATTGGATAGAAAGCTGTCATCTTATTTTAAGGTACAGTAACGGTAATTAAATATTGGGCAATTCTTTTTCCCTTTCGTAAAATAGGCTTATGTCACCTTCTACTGAATATAAATACCTGTTGAAAAACCTAATAAGGAAACAGGTGTCCATTGTCAGTGTCTAAAAATATTTTTTAAAATATTAAGCAGAAAGGTTGGCCAGAAAGGGATGTGGTGAAAGAGCTTAGCATCCCAAAGAGTACTATTTATTTTGTTAAAAAAAAATGGCAGGAAACACACTCCTTTGAGAAAGAGCTGGAAGTTGTCGCCCCAAACTATCGAATCAAGAACAAGACAATAATTTAGTTAATGTTTTGAGAAACCAACCATTTAATTCTGTAGTTACAGCAAAAACGAAAGCAATTTTCGAATTGCGCTGCCACTCGGCAGCCTTAAAACCGTTTTTAACAAATGCAAATAAAGAACAACGCATTGGATTTGCTCTACAATTTTACTTGGGTTCCTTTTTTTTGGAAAATATAATATTCACCGATAAAAAAGTGTTTCAGTCGTGCTGCAATGGAATACTTAAGGTATACAGGCCTCAAGGAACACGATTTGATGAAAAATATACCCAAAAAGACAAAAGTCGTGGGTGATTTTCGGTAAATGTTTGGGGGTGACTAAGAGCACAAGGACTTGGCGTATGTTATTTTATTGAAGGAAGGTTTAATGTGGAGGTATATATAGATCTGCTATAGAATATCATGCTTCCTTCTGTACTGGATCGATTTTCTGACAAAAAATTTATCTTTCAGCAAGATAAGTGTCCCGTTCATACGGCCCGGCAAGTCGATGAATGGATGGACGAACAGCGTATCAGGGTTTTACCGTGGCCCGCACGTAGTCCGGATTTAAATGTTATGGAAAATGTTTGGGGCTCATTAGCCAAAAAATTAATAGGGAAAATGAGTTTAGGCCGCAAAATGTAAACAAACTTAAGGATAAAATTTTAGAGGCGTGGTATGAGTTAGGAAGAAATCCGGACTACGCCCGGGCTTTGGTCCATTCGATGCCTGGAAGGCTAAACTCTGTCTTTAAAAAAAACGGGTCGCAATATAATATTAAATTTGATTGGAAATATATTTAAGCTTGTTTGAATTTATTAAATTATTAATTGATTAATTAAGTTGTGAGTTTTTATAAAATATTAATATTTTTTTACCTTTTGTTTTATTTATAGTAATTAAAAGTAAAACAAGGTAAAAAAGAGCAATTTACAAAAATTGGCAAGTAAGTCAAAATTTTACAAATTTTTTGCCCAAGATATAATGACCGTCACTGTACCTGTTTTGTATATAAAGGGTGTTAATTTAGTATGTACAATAGAAGTAACAAACGATTTTTTAATTAATAAGACAAAAATTTTATATAAACACGAACCAACAACAACAACAAAATCGTATAAAAGCTGATTTTTGTTTATAAACTTAAACCAACCATATTATTCGCGTTTCCAAATAATAATAAACAGTTACTGTGAATCATATAATAACACAACCTAAAACTAGTGCCAACATCAAGTTAAAATTAAATCCATTAAATGAAACATACAATGTTTTGTGTATTAAAAAAAACACAAATTTAATAAATATTAATACTTGCCTATTTAAAAAAGCATTGGTATATCATATATGCTAAAAGTGTGAAAAAGATAAATTGTCTGTCATAACTGGTGATATAATAATAAAAATAAATCGCGTGTCTAATAAAGAAGTAAGCTGTTAAAAAACGAATTACCTAACCAATAAAAAAACATTAAAAGTGTTATTTCTAAGTGTGCCAGTCCTTGAGGTTCGCAATGAAAAAGAAAAAACCTTTTTATTCGGTTTCCAAGACTTTCAGACCTTTTCAGGATAAGCCGTATACTAATAATATATGTACATTTTTGACTATGCTAGTAAACGAAAAGTATTTCTAAAATTTTAATATGCAGGTACTAAAGTATTTGAAGGAAAATATAGAGAATACAGAGAAATTAGAAGATCCCTAGAGTTGCTTTGGAAGTTACTTATTATGCTATGCTACGTAAGTATTATTCTAAGTATATGCTTAATTTAGTTTTAAAATTAATTTCTAGAGGGAACTAAAGCTGCTTGCTTTTACTACTTGCTGTTATAATTTCTTATTTGATATTCTCATGCGGAACTTATGCACATTTCGTTAAATTACGGAATATGTTTTTATATGGTAATATGTTTTAGCTTTTATGTGGGTGTTTAAAAAATTTTATATAAGATTTTTTAAATATTCTTTTAAAAATTATTTTAAGATATAGATATAAAGATACTATGATTCTAGGATATACAGCTGTTTGTTAATTTTTTGCTAAAATATAATCAAATCTCCAAATGATTGAAACGTCCGGTACTTATAACCAAGAAATGGCATTAATACAAGAAAAAAATAATATGTTTTTATTTAAGCGGGTAGTCCAGTCCATTATGTATTTGTTATCATTAATAATTATTTAATAGTGGATAAACGCATTAAGTGATTAGGCTAAGTTATTTTAAAGGGTACGTTTTTACTCACCTTTTCTTAATTTCACAAGACTATAGCATGCGATATTTATATAATATAAATTTATTTAAATAATATTAATTTTAGTATTTTATGGAAAATATAAGATAAATTCTTTTATGTATAGGTAGCTAGGAATAGAAAAATTATTTTGGTTTTTTTTAGTACCTAATTAAAATTAAAAAATAAACCTATGTTAAAGAAAATATTTAAAATAATCTAAACTAAAAATATAGATTATGTTTTTACCAGTAGATAATTCATAAGAAAGATCATTTATTACCAAAACGTTGGTTAAAAAAAATGTAAACCATATTTCTATGCTGATCTGCAAGTTTAGAAGAGTCAGTCAACTTTTTGCGTACACAGATATATACCATATACCCTCGGACCAGAAATAATGTAGTGTCATTTAGTAAGAAACGCAAATTATATTTTTAGGTTAATTAGTCCGTTACCTCAATCTGAAACATAATTATTTACAAAGGTGATAGTTTTAAACAAAATTATTTTGTTTTTTTCGGAATTGATTTTTAAGACACTTGATTTTCTGATTAATAATTTTTAAGTAATAAACATTTTTTTTATTACTACCCATTCCTTGCGTTGTCCTACACACAAGAGTAATATTGAAGTACCTTGATTAACTTTATGGCTTTCGGGATATTTCAATTTAAACCTGCGGGGTACGAGAAGACCACAATTTAAAATTGGGGTGAATAGATAGTTATTTTCACAAACAAAAAAAATATCCACCCCTTGCTAGACTGCCTAATCTTGATTTTATTGATTTCTTTATAAAAATTAGTATTATTAATAATTTTAAATATAACTTTTTGTGCCACAAAATTAAAATATCTTGAAAGCCGTTAAGTTATATGTAAAAATATTCAATTTATCTAAAAGTTCGGGCGATCTTGCAGCGTTATTTAAAACTTTTTTGTCTTATTTTTGGCCAAGGAATCTCCCATTGAGCGTTGTCCCATGTTTTTAAAACATCCGATATAAAAAAGCATACAAAATTAAATAGAAATTTTTAACATTTTTAGAGAAAAATATTGTATAAAAAAATTGCATTTGGATTTTACAAAAAATTAATAATTTATAAATAGTCTAAGCCAAATTGTCGCACATCATAAAAAAATTGAAGGTGAAATTTTAAAATCTAAATAATTTATAAAGCTTTGAGGCTCAGTGACCTGTAATATATGGGAAAAATATATAATAAAATATTTTATCTCATTTAAAGACCTATGGACTTTAAAGTATGGCAGCAAGGCGTCTGCGGCATATTACAAAGGAAGACACACGAATCTGGCCGGTGAAGTATCTAGTTGTTTATCGGTCATTGACCATTTGTAACTTATGCTAGCGAAACATGGACCATAACCATACAAGACACGTTACTACTTAATCGTTATGAAAGAAAGATTCCTAGAAAAATATTTGGTGCAGTCTGGGATCAACAAACGTTGAGGTATAGGATGCGCACGAACAACGAGGTATATGAACAATATAATAGTCCAAGTATAGTATAAAAAATTAAGTCAAACAGATTAAGATGGCTGGGACATGTTCAGAGGAGTAATGACTCAAGGCTAATTAAAATGGTCTAGGAAGAAACCTCTAACAAATGTCGCACATCTTGTTCAGTTATTATTAAAGTTAAAAGGTACGGCTTAAGTTTAACCGTTAGTTATATTTTAAGATATTGTAAACATTATATAAGTATCAAAAAAAAAAATAAAAATAAAAATTATATTTAAAGACGATTATGAGTAAAAAAGAAACAGTTAAATACCTCTAGATCCAGTATGATTTAAAAGAAATTTTGTGTTTTCCCTAATATTAAAAATATTTTATGAATAAAATATTTTAATACTTTTTGTGTATTATGTTGAGACATTTATATGTCCGTACTAAATATATCTTTCTTTTTTAAGGATGTTGTGACAAAAAAATACCTTGCACAAAAAATAAAGCTTGTTGTGAATTTAACTCTTAGGTTGTACCAAATTTTAAGTTTTAAAAATTATTCTAGATAATATTATTTTAAACTGCAGTGGTTTAAAACAGCGTTGAATTAAAAAGTTTAAAAATAGCCGACCATTTTAGTCCTCTTAAGACGTTTTTGAATAATTTACCTGACAATTTCTAGTAAGGCTTTAACGTTAAGTTGTTTTCCCACTTTAACTCTACAAAAACAAGTAATGCCTTTGTTTCAGTAGTAACTAATGGACAGCAAAAACTACATGTTTTACTGCTTGCTCTTTTAAACTTAAATTTACGTTTCTAATGGCAAATCCCAGAGGACTACTAATGCACTTTAACCCAGAGTGCTGAATCATTTTGTGCTTTTTATACAGACGCATTTATCTTTAAGAATATTTTTAAAAGGAAATCAGCGGTTTTATATTCAATCGTTAAGTTTTCGTCGCCATAAAAATCTATTACATGGCTTGTTCATGGAAGAAAAATGGTTTTTTAGGACATTTGTGATTTTTTGGGCTAAGAAGCCTACAAACCTCACGTAAAATTAATTTTATTTTGTTTTACTTTACAATAATACATATTAAATATCTGAGAAAATATAAGGATCTTCAGTAAGAAGTATGTGAAGAATAACCCAGAGCCACCCACCGACAATGGAACGTTTCGTTCTTAGTTTCTATTAGGATACCTATCATGCGTATTTTATGCAGATTGAAATGTCTAGTATCATAATAGGATAAATAAAAAGTATAATATTGGAAGCAAATCATACATTTTAATATTTTAACAGCAATTTTGCATATTTTAATAAAGAATTCTAATATCCACAGAGTGAAGTACAGCGCATTTTTACTTTTTACTGATTTGTTCACCTTAAATTCTTTTTGCCTTGATAAAACATCTTATAGATTGGCCAAATAACCCTATAATGCAAAATAGTATTTTTTACCACACCTGCATGGAAAGTTCGAATTTTTTTCCTGTTTTCAGGGAAGAAAATGCCTCAATTCTGCCCGGGTAAAAATATAAAATTATAACGGTAGACCACCAACGCATAATAAATAAAATAAAGCTTAAAATATTTTTTAGTATTTTTGTTAACTAATTTCTTTTAAGTTTGAAACAGATAAGTCAGCTAATTTATCTTGGATTTGAAACAGAAGAAGAGCATAAAATATATATAAACTTAATCTTTATATAAATTTAATCTTCAGCAACATTTATTTACTTACAAAAACGCGAATCTGACGGTTGGAAAATGGATGCAAAAAAGTGTATACTAGGTAGGTTGTTTGTTTATCTGATAACGCATTTTTTAGTATTTTTGTTTATTACTTTCCACGCAAATGTGGTAAAAAGAAGTATGCGCAGAACCGGAAACGAGTTTGAAATGAAATATTTTCTTCCCTAGGTTCGCAATAGACTATAAAATATTATTACATTGTGTTATGTTTTTTGTTTAGTTGTCCGTCTTTGGTCTTTCAATCTGCTTATCTGATCATCCATCCATTTACCTTAAGGTTAAGTTAAAACAAGAACTTTAAAAACCACCTACTTTGCAAAATGACATGTTGCCCATAAAGATTGGCAGTGATGTTTTTTACACCAAATTATCATTAGACTACTACACATTAGGCTAGTATTTTTTTTCTATAATTTGAAATAAAATTGATAATGGTAACCTTAACCAAAACCATCCAGATCGCTCTATTCTTTTAAAATTAAAATAACTAATTTTTTTAGTTCATAATTTTTTAAATTATTGCTTACTAAATTCCTTAAATGCTTTTATTATTTAGGTTATTATTATTTTACATTTATAAGTTTATTAATTAAGTGTAAATATAGTATCGTAACAAGTTTATGGCAGAGTATTAATCAAAAGTAAAAATGTTCTGGGTAGATAGCAGTTTACTGATAAAAAAATTAAAGAAATATCCTTAATAGAAAGTTTTTTTAAGTTACCTGTGGAATAAGAAAACACATAAATTTTACTTGCTCTACACGGCGTACGAGAAAGCTGGCTTTGGGATTAGTTTCTTTTCGTAAGCCTTAGTGTATTGGAAAAGGGAAAAACGTCAGAAGTTGTGTAAACCATTTTAAGAAGTTGTTTTATGATCTTCTCTTGAAAAGGCGTATTAGTGGACCATTTTTATTCTGCTTTATAAAAGTTACTAAAAATATATAATAATGCCACAAACAATAAAATACTATATTTTTTAGATTAAATATAAAAAAAATGCAAAAAGCTTTTTAAGATTAATTTTTAATATACATTGGGATAGAAAGTTTTAACAAACCAAGCCCATTTTTGTAGAAGATTTGTAATATATTACAGTAATAAATATTTGGGTAGGAAGTTGTATGTGCGTAAAAAAATTATCGTTGGACAGGAAATAAATGTATTTCAAAATTTTTTTCAAATGTGGTGGTAAAACAAAGATGACTTTACACTTTTTTGTTTGAAAAAACGATATGTCCGGTCATAAAGTAAAGGAAAATAATTATTGTTTGTTTAGAGAATAATAAGCTATTCTTTATAAAAATATTTACTTGCCTTAAAACTACTACTTCTAATAACAGATGCGTAAATATTATACAGAAAGCATTAAAAATAATAATTTTCATTACTTGTTTTTTATTTTAAGTCACAAACAGCAAACAATTAATATTATTTTTTTAATAAAACATATTTAATATACTATCGGCCGAGTGATGGTCGCATTGTTAAATTTAGCAATTGACTTGCAATTGTTAAAAGTTAACAATGGTTTGGAATGTTTAACAAAACTTCATTGTCAGTGTTATTCAATGATTTTAGTAGGAAACCTGTCAAAATCTGACATTTTGTTAAACATTCTAAACCGTTGTTAACTTTTAACAATTGCTAAGTCCATTGCTAAATTTAACAACGCGATCATCACTCGGCCGTAAGTCTACAAACATTTTATAAAAAACAAACTTTTTTATGTAAATATAATCAAAGTGCTTTTATGAAAGTATTCGCTATCTTAAAAGTACCATTTTTAAAACCAGATTTGCAATTTCTATCCGGAATAATCTAAACATAACAATTTTAAATTCTTAAATGTTTTGGGAAACACAAAATGATTGTGTTGATTTGTCAATTTTGTTTATGTTTGAATTCTTAATAAATATTTTGTTTCACGGTGGATAGGAGAAAACTTTCTTTTTTTGCTTCGATATTTATCGTTTTACAAACTAATTATTTTATTTTTATTATTTTAAAAAAATACGTTTTTCCCAATTTTTTCAATTGACTTTATTGCTATTTTTTCTGAATGTATTTCTTAAGTATTAAAGGCAAATATTTTAATTTAATTACATTAATTTTTTTTTAAACAGTTGATTTTTAAAATTAAACTATTAGTTTAAACACCCTGTTCCTCTCGACAATAAGCATTTAGAAAATACAAATGTGACTTCAACTTAGTGTCTACTATCTCCTATGGTTTATAAGTCACGTGACATCCTGTAAACGTAGAATATACATGGTTAAAATAACCCGATGTTACATAAATAAATTTAAAATTAACTTTGTTTGACCCTTGCGAGTGTAGGTTAGTTATTTGACTTTAACTTAGACTAAATTTATAAACTAATCCTGAACTTAAAACACAATATTTATGTTTGTAAGATTCACATTTTAATGTCCAAAAAAACCTTTTTAATTATTTAATATATTTCAATAAAAGTGTCCAAAACATAAGAACGGCCTAAGCGGAACACAAACGTTTAGTCAGAGTCTTAATTTTTCTTATAATTAGATCTGCTTTAATTTTTATTCTTAAACATTTAAATTCACTTTATTTTAATTATTAGGTATTGAATGCATTCAAAAATCATATTTTTTAGTTATTACTCACTATTAAATGCTAAAATAAATCCTTTTACTTATATCCTGTGTATAAAAAACTGAATTAGTTCTGGATAAATTGATCAACATCCCAATAATTTTAAACTAAAAATATTTAAATGTAATGTTATTAACAAATAACATAATGGTATTTTTATAATACCCAAAAAATATATAAAATTTTAAAATATTTTTCAGATGCATAATATTTAAATATATGACACCCATTTATGTTTTTATTTTTATGTCAATATGGCTCTTACTTTCAGTTATTGTAATAATTTTTATTAAGACATCTTATTAAATTTAAAATTATTATCTTTTTAGTATCAAAGTTAGCTTTTCATATGAAAAATCATTTGTTACTACCAAATGCTGACATTAGATTTATTATCTTCATTTTAAAATATTCATTTTAAATTCCAAACGTTTTCAAATATTGTCGTTGCCGTACGTCCAGCAAGGTTTTTATGATTTATATTTGCTTAAAACTAAGTCTGCTAGAAACTTTTTACGAAATTTACTATATTTTTATGCTCTTTGTAGGTTAACAAATAAAAAGGACTCTATAGTTCTATATTCGTAATAAATTGGATAAAAAAACATCTTTAAGCTCACCAGTTTTTTACTATTTTAACTATTACGTTGCGAAAATGCATAAGTAATTATTAAAACCTATATTTTAGTTGTATAAAACAAATAAAAAGTAGAAGTTCATTTATTTTAAGTACCAAAATTTAAACAAACCTTACTGTGGAGGTTCCTTTTTATGTCTTTAATGAAAAAATACTACGCCTTTAGCATTAGTATGCTTACAGCTCTATATTATTATGTTTTGCTTTAAGAGCTCTATTAATTTTATTGCAGTAATATATAAAGATTACAATTAAAAGAAGTGCTTTTATAGCTTTACTTAATGATAATAAAAAGATAAACTAAACTCAATGTGTTTTATGTGCTTGCAAATCTTTTTAATTTTTCTTTAATAAGTTATTAGATTATTAAAATAAAATTGGTACTTATAGTTGTTTTGCTAAAATAAAAGATTTGCCATTTTTTTTTTATATGTATAACTTTATTTTAAATAATATACTTTTTATCTTAAGCTTAATAAATTAACAGCTCTAAAGTTTTTAAACGCAAAGTAAGAAAAAACATGCATTTTTTTGCTTTTTTTAAAATAAAAGAAAACTATAGGATTTTTTTAAAGAAAACCAAAAAAATATATATTTAAACCTTGACCCAAAGTAATATATAAACTTACTGAAAATATAAAACATACTTACAAAACATTTTTCCTTGTTGAAGTATAATGTCTCTTTTTAAAGTGATTTCTTTTTATACAGTTTAAAAGCTTTGCTAACGAATATAGCTTTTTCATATGGCTCTATAAGAAAAATAATTCACACTTTTTTTCTTTAAAAGCTAAGAAATAAGGAGTAAACATAATTTAATTTATTTGTACAAAAAGATGCAGAAATATTACATTTTACGGTATCAGTTTTGTTATTTTTATCTTTTTTTTTTAAATAAGATAGTAAATAAAATTATGTTTCTGCTAATTAATTAGATTTGTTCAACCTATAATGTCTGCTAAAAATACAAAAGTTATACTAATAAAAAATAACAAAATTGAATGGGCCGCAGGCAGCACTTTTTTTTGTGTTTTAAACATAAAATTATAATTTGCACGCCTAATAACGAGTGGATTAAATGTACCTAATTATTTTAAGTTTTTTTCACATTTTTCCGTTTATATTATTAAATTTTTAATATTTAATATGTAAATCATACATAATTTTAGTACTATATAAAAATACGTTTCGATAATGGGCAACAATTTTTAATGCCCCTTGTTTAGCGAAATATTGGACTATCCATATTAAATATTTTTAAAACAAATAAAAAAATGCTTTTAATATAATGATAATAATAATTAAATTAATAATTCAATTTAAAATAATAAAACACTTTCATACAGCTTTAATTATGTGAATTTTTATTTAAGGTATAAACACAAAAACACTTCCTTTAAATACAAAAGAAATTCGGTCTTTTATTTTTAGTTAGATTACTTTCTGCTAAAGCTACAAAATTTTAACTATGGTACTATTGGATATATAAGAGCCGCAGAATTAATAATCTAAATTAAATTTTTCGTTTTCTTTAAAGTCTTTAACTGGCTACGTGTCCTAGAGATTTAAAGAAGATACATTTAAATTTTAGCTAACAATTTTTGTTAATTAAGTGTTCTTACTGCGTGGTAAAATTGATGGGCGTCGATCTGGATACCACAAGGTTTAAACCTTACCGAGAGTTTTTTAATAAAAAATTTTGCACTGCACTGCTGCTAAAATTAAAAAATTATTAATTTAAGGAAAAAAAATCATTTTAATATTTTAAAGACAAACATATTTTTTATTAAAAATATGTTTTATTTATTTTCAAATAAAACAGTAAAATTCTAGCTTGTAATATTGGTAAGCAACAATACGTTTATTTTGTTTTATATTTTATTTGGGCTTGTTAAATGTCTTTATACCCTATACATTTAAAATTTACAAAATTTGATTTTCTACATTAATTTTGTGCTAGTGTTTTATAATAACGTTGGTCTATTGACGGTTAATACAGAATTCTCCTATGTATGTTAAAATATTGTATAATGTCTTAATTTCTTTAACTGGTAATTTTAGCTAGATGTTATCAAGCTATTCTTAATTTTTTCCAAAGTGAGTTGTGTAATAGTTTATGCCCTAATTAGAATCCGCATATAATATATAATATTTCGTAAAGAAAATTAATTTTTTCTTACTTCTAATGGCATTTAACCCGGTAGTCTTTATAGAATTTAAAGGATTAGCCAGAATACTTTTCTCGTAAAGGTTTTGGTACAGCAATATTAGGTATTATTGCTATACATTTCTTTACAGTTTATTTGGAAAGTCCAGAGCTGCTAACATTCTTTATTTCTTGAGTTTTAAATGTCTAAACTAGTATTTAGACTTCAAACATTCCTAAAAAAAAATATATTTCATTAGTCTTTAAAAATAATTTTCGTGTAAGTAAGGTACTTTATTAAATTATTTAAACGTATAAATAAATGCTACTGTATAGTATTTTTAATTCAAATAATGAACGTGTAAATCATTATTTAACAGAAAAAAAGTTGATGTTTTTTAGTTTCTTTAAAAGTTTACAGACGTTTAAAATTTGCAATTTCTTTTAGATTTTTTGTCTTGATTAAGCGTTGCCGATTGAAGTGTTTTTTTGCTTGCTACGGTAGCAAGATTTATTAAGGCACTTAATAACGTTTAATCTAATTACATTTCTTTTCTGAGACATACACATTTGGTTTAACATTTTCTTTTAATTTTTATTTAATAATTCCAAAAAAAAACATTTTTATATACATTGTTAAAAACTTATTTAGTAAGGTATACACAAAACAGAATCAAGCAAATTTTTATTTCTTATTCTATGCTTAAAAAAATACTTTTCATTAAAAAAACCAAATAAATACGTTATTATTAATCTAAAAGAAAAATTCTTTGACTTTTTTCCAGAATAAAGTCAACAAAAGCGGACTAGCTCTCCTTAAAAATATTAAAAAGTATAATATTTAAAAATAATATATAAATATCTTTATTCTGAAAAAAAAATCTTATAAATTACTATTCCCAAAAAACAAAATAAACTATAAAATTTATTAATCTAATCCTAACTATATTTTGTTGGTTTTTTTAGGTTTATTTTAAAATTTTCTTATGTTAGACGTTTTTTAGCGATTAAATAAACTTCTATTTATTTAAAACAAACTAGTTTATAAACCATTTACCAGCATCTTAAAAAAGAACAAAAAGATCCAAGATATATATGGAGATGCAATTAATCTTTTTAGTTATAGATAAATCAAGAAAAGCTTAAAGGGATTAAAGTGTCTTTAGAACATTCTTATCAGATCTAGGCCTTTGTTGCAAAGTGTTCATAAATATTCGTTATCTTTACTACCTTTAAATTGAAATATCAAAGCAGTAAATACACAGAAAGTCGTATTTAGTTTAATTTAAAATAGGATATTTAATAATATATTTAAAAATTCTTTATTTAGTGTCTATAGGATATGAACAACTTAAAAAATTATTTTATAAACTTTGTAAAGGAAACTAAAAAAAGCAATAACATTTTTGTTATAAAAGAAACACCATTTTTAGATATTAATAAAAACTGCAAATATGAAAACAATAATCAAAGTTAAACTCATTTAATTCTTGACTTGGAATTTATAAATATGATTT
The DNA here is from genome assembly GCA_019359885.1 of Listronotus oregonensis. NCBI lineage: Eukaryota > Metazoa > Arthropoda > Insecta > Coleoptera > Curculionidae > Listronotus > Listronotus oregonensis. The sequence continues at coordinate 41,932 of JAHBCN010005159.1, forward strand.
TTTTTATAGGACATTACGTCATAAATTTATTTGATATAAATCTTTATTTAACAATATATGTTCTAGAAGTTAATGACCCAAAATTGTTTTAACAGTAGGAGAGGAAAATCTACTGCCTTTGTTGATTTTTTTCTGATCCATGAAGTCAAAAATAGTACATAGCGATCGTCCACTTTTCGGTTATTTGCTTTTAACTTAAATTCCGTGCACTTTTGAAACTCATATAATAACAGAAAAGTTGTTTAAAATTGAATTTTCTATCAAAGTGTCACAAATTTAACCAAAAAAAAAAAATTAACCAGCATATATTTAAAATATGAACAAAAAAAGCAATTCTTTTTAAATTTTGGCCCATAACTTTTTATCACGTGAATTAGGGTATCGGTATTCTAGAAAAATAAGCTGATTCATATTCTTTAAAACGATTTTAGGTAAAAGACTTTAGTAATTGTAGTAACCGAGATATGATTTTCCAAAGTTGGCTACTTTTATGATTTTAAAAATTTTTTTTTTAGACTTTGTCCCATTACTTTTTTTCCTATGGAATTTGGGATAAACAATATGGCATAAAAAAGGAAGCCTTTTATACGAGTTTTACGACCCTTTAAACGGTGCCTGAGTAAAGTATGAAGAATTAATAATAATCGAGATATGACACTTCAAAGTTAAGGAAGTAGTCAATATTTTGTGGTGATGTATGAAATAAAACACTGTTTTTTTACAACATAACTTGTTTTATTGACGAGTCGTTAAGTTAAAGGAAGATAAAATATATTTATATATATATATAATATATATATATAATATATAATAATATATTATAATAAATATATTTTTAATAATATAATTGTTTATTATTTAAGGTAAAGGAGTCAAAATTTTTTAAAATAATATAATAAATAACCCCTTTTGAGGTTCAGGTGCAATACAAAGAAAAACAAATAATTGATTTATTACAAAATAAATAGTTACCTTATTAGTGAATTTCATAAGTAGTTTTTAAATTCAACAAAACACTTTTAAACGACATAACTTTTGATACACATATTCGTTGAACCTCCTTGACCAAACGTTATTTTTTATATTTTATTTTAAAAAATTTTGTTTTATCTTGCCTTTAAAGAATACTAAATAATAAAACAAATACCTAAAAAGGCAAGAAAAAACATTTGAAAAATATATATTTATATAATATATATATATAATTATAATATATTTAAAATATTATATATATATATATATTATAATATATATTATATAATTATAATATATATTATTATATATTATTATAATATATATATATTTCTGCAAGAATGGTCATCATCAGCTTAAATACACAATAACTTAGTGATGTATAAAGTAAAACACTATTTTTAACAATATAACTTGTTTTATTGACGAGTCGTAGAGCTGTTGGGGGAGAAATATATCTTTTTGCTATAGAGATGGTCATCATCAGCTGAAATACAGCATAACTTATAAGAAAGGTATACAAGGGGCCAACTATTACGAAAAAAAAATGACAAATTTTAATTGTATTTTAACCTTAAAATCAAAGAAAAAAAGACAAATCAGAAATTTGACTCTTTTGTTATTTGTCTTTTCTTGTAAAAGTTGGCTTTTGTACATCTTTCTTATAAGTTATGTTGTTTTTAGGTTAATGATGACCATCTCTATGACAAAAACATGTCCCTCTTTTCCTAGACGCCCACGACTTGTTAATTTTGGTTTGTTTTATTCTCTACAACATATTCTGTGTTAGGGACTACCTCCTTACCTTTAAAATGTCATGTCCCGGTAGCTCTCCCGGTTTTCCATATTTTGTGAACAATTAAACAAATAAAACAATCACATTTTTTTAACGTTGTAATTTCTTTTAGCCGTCTTTATTGATATAGTTAATAGCTTATAAGTTATTGTTAAATTTCACATAATATCTCATTACATAGGAAGGGTCTATATAAGCTAAAATTTTTATTACATTTGAAAAATTGGCCTAACGTTCATTTTCCTTTATAAGTTTTACACACGTTTTTTAGCGATTTTGAACGAATAGTTTGTACATTTATTATATTTCTGTTTTGATTTGGGGGCTGTCAAACGTAGCGATATTAGATAATTTTAAGGTATAGTATGTTACTTGTTGAAATTCAGGTTTATAGAAATAAAAAGTCCATGATTTACTAACAAAATGCGTGCCAAATTAAAAAATTTGAAAGTTTTTGATCCAAGGTGGCGATATTTTAGAACTTAGTATGTTAGTTATTAAAATCTACGTATATTCCGAAAAATAAAAAGTCCCTTATTTGTTAACAAATTGCGTACGAAATTGTTTTTTTAAATAACTTTAGTTTATTTTTTTAAATACAAAATATTTTTAAATAATAAGTTTAACGTAAATTTCCGCTTAAACTAATTCCGCTGACTGGCAATTAAATAAATGTTACATGATATATAAATGATAAAGCTAATTAAATACTAGGGCTTTTATTAAATATAATATTTACAATTATGTTATATATATTATTTTCTGTCAGATTATTGCAGTTTACATTTTGACAAAATAATTTACAAGCTTAAGCTTTGATAAATTGCATTTATATGCATATGATTAATATTTTAATAGTTAAAATTAAAATAACATTTTAGAAAGTTATTACGTTTTACAGAATATTATTTTATAATAAATTTTTGGACACTTTAATTTTATTATTTATTTAAAGGTTTGGGAGTGAGCTCGATGCACTAACGATAAAAAAATAATTATTTACATAGTATTATTTAACCACTTAGCTTTATTATTTCATCCCTCGTACAGTTTACTTAACTTTCTTTATAGCCATTTTTTTCACCTCTAAGACATCTTTTTACAGTTACGTTAACGATGTCCCAGTACAAAAATATGCATATATTGAGTTTTACGGCAGCGTGAACAAATAACTATTTACTTTTGTATTACCTTTTGTTACCATCTAGTTAATATTATTCGAAAAACTTTTCTTGAATATATATATATATATATAATATATATATATATATATATATATATATATATATATATATATATATATATATATATATATATATATATATATATATATATATATATATATATATAAAAAAAAACAGTGTGGTCCATTAAGTATGCAACAAATGGGAAAATTTTTTTTTTTGCAATTTGTCAAAAAATTTTTTATTCTTCAAAAGGGGGTTGGGTTTCCCTGGTCTCAAACTGTTTTAAACAGTAGTTACTTTTATTAAAAGTTGAAAGGTATACAGGGAAAGGTAAAAAAAATTGATAACTGTTAAAAAGAAAAAATCCCTTTTTTTAAAAAAATATAACAAAATGTTATGGGGAAAAGTTTTTTAAAATTTAAAGCTATACCCAAATACCAAGTCATGGCCCTCTATTAAAAATTTTTAGTTTTTTTTTGAAATTTTTGAATTTCCCTGTAAATGCATGTTTATATTTTCTAATTTTATATTTGTTTAAAAAACCCCAAAAAAACCACTTTTAAATTACTGTTCTTAAATTAAAACATATTTGTAATATTAAACTAAAAATTTTATTTTTTTTTCCCCATTCGCCAATTTAAGGTTTTGTTGCAAGGATATTTAATAGAACTTTAAAACCCCCTAAATATATTTTTAAGCAAGGTATTTGGGTATAACTTTAAATTCAAAAAATTTTTTATAATATTTTGTTATTTTTTTTTAAAAAAAAGGGATTTTTTAAGCATTTTTTAAATTTTTTTGACCCCCCTGTATACCTTTCAACTTTTAATAAAAGTAACTACTGCTAATACAGTTTAAGCCCCTTGCACCAACAGGAATAAAATTTTCTGACAAATTTTTGGAAAAAAAAAGTTTCCCATTTGTTGCAATTTAAAGGAAACCCCACTTTTAAATAATTTTCCCATTCCCCTTTAAAAAACCCTTTTTGGGTACAGGGGTAGTAATAAAAGGGGTGGTGCAAAAATTAAAAAAACAATCGTCGTCGATAATATGTCAGCCATTTTGGCCACTTAAAGTTAAACCCCAATGGCGTCTAAGTCCAAAAGGGCTGACAGGTGAATAACGAGAGCAGTAAAACGAGGTCAAATCATCCCGAGTGCTTACTTTATACAGAGTGTTTTTTAATTAAATGTTAATATTTAAAGGGACAATTTTTGAGTCCATTTTTTAAAAAGAAAACCACCCACCTTTAAAAGATGTCCCAAACGTCCTTAGTTTTTGGAAGGGTGGTAAAAATTTTAAAAAAAAAAAATTTATTATTAATATCAGTAATACCACTTTTTAATATTTTAATACAATTTGGGCGTCATTTACTATCATCAATAGGCATTTTTAGTGTATTACATTTTTTTTTCCCCTGGCGTTCGTACGGAAATTTTTCCTGTCTATTTTGGCAGATATTGATGGTAAAGTCACTGATTTTTTTTTTTTTTTAAATAAAAAAAAAATTTTTTTAAAAAACCCCCAAACGTTTATAAACAAAAGGGCATCACTTAATTTTTTTCCCAAAGCACGGTTTTTTGCTTAAAAAAAAAATAAAAAAGCTTATAAACAGATTTGATCTCTTGATTTTTTTTAGTCCGACGCATGGTTTTCACCTAGCAAAATTAAATCTAGATATTTCTTTGCATGGTAATATTAGCTTTGTTGGCGGGTCACGTTAAGAACCGATTCCGAACTAGAATTGAACCGTTCAGGATTGTCTTAAGGCGCATGTCTAATTTAAAATACCGGTTCCGGGTTTTCCCTTTTCCGCGAACGGCGCGAATTTTAATCTAATTTCTCTAACAGCTGACTGTTTATCTTAACCTGATTTTACCAAAATTTGTTCGGGAAGTTCTAATAACTCTTCCAAAAAATTTTCCCCTAGAGGACAAGTGGTCTAATTTATCGATGAAAGAAAAATATCTAAAAATAATTTAGCAAAAATAAAAAATAATTGTTAAAAAAAAAAAACTATATTACCCTTTTTCCAAAAAAGATTAACTAAACTATAAGAATTAAGGAAAATTAAAAAAAAATTTAAATAACAGGTTTGTATGGATCGATTTATACTTCCAATTAAATTAAGTAGGTATTAGCTAAATCAAAAGGGCAAAATTCTTAGGTTCACCTCAAACACAACAAAAAGATAATAGAATTTGATATTGCGCATGAACAGCAGAATCGAACAATCCCATCAAAATTCGGGGACTACAAGAACCAATTCTGAATCAGTAAAACAATCCATTTATCCGCAAGTTGAAACTTTTATTAAAAATTAAAGTTGTGTTACCAATACGACCGTTTTATTTTGCAAATTTTCCCCTGAACCCTTCAAATTGAGGAAACGTTTGTACCGATATGTTAATATAAGGATGTTTTTTTTAAGAAAACGTGATCGTTAAAAAATTGACCTTTCTTATAAATGATTGGAATTTAAAAAAAATACCTTAAAGTAAATCGCGAGAATGCCCCATTTTATGCCTCTATACCACTGTAGCCTTATGGTTTGAAGTTTATTAACCAAAATGGTGACATATTATAATAATTTTAAAAATTTTGCAATTTTTACCCCTGATCAAATTGTCAAAACTTAGGCGGGACATACGTTCATAATATAAATGATGTGTTTTAAACGGCCCAAGAAATTCCTTTAAATATGACATTCATTTAAAACACCCTTTAGATCCATAATTTGCCCTTTTACACTACCTTCGGGCTAAAATTTACCACTTTGTTCCGAGGCTGTCCATACTATGGAACCTACTCCCCGCAGAAAAGTTTTCCTTTCTTCCAAATCTCCAAATATTCAAGTACCATATACATAACCTCTCTAGACACTTAAGAAACCCACGGTACGTTAGTACTTAGATCTTCGTAGACTCTCCCAGGATAAAAAAAATATAACTATAAAATTACATCGATCTTTGATTGGAATTTTCTTTGGAAGCCTCAAAGAATTTGGCTTTAACATATGTATTTTCTTATTTAGTATAAGATGACCGTAAGCTACTACAAAATTAAAAACTTGCAATGAATATGTCAAAATAGAAACGACAGTGGCATAATTTTTTATATTATTTTTTAAATTTTACTAATGTGTTAAAATTCCAAAACTTTAAATTCAAATGTTTTCTTTTTTTACAGGTAAGTTGACAACCACACAATATTTTCTACTGCATTTTGGTAAGTATAATTAATAAATTAAAAAAAAAAACAAATGAAAATGTTAATACTGTGTCAAAATAAACACCAAAAAAAGTATATAAAAATATTGTTTTTCTACTTTTTCTCTAAGTAAGAAATATAAATATAAAAAGGATGTGACAAATAAATAAGATCCGAAGGGATTTCTCACTACGCCAGAGAACAAAAACTTATAATATGCTGACAGCTCTTTTTCCTCTGACAATCAATTATTTATAAAGGCTTTAGTGCTGACTTAGTGCTTTCAAATTATGCTCCCTAATTAGACTTTTTCAACTTCGTGGACTGTTTCAGGATTTTCTTTTATTACTGCAGGTTTTTCTGTCCTAAATATAGCTCAAAATATATCTATAAAAATAGAATTCAACATTAAGTTTATTAGAAGCCTTGTACGTCATATAGTCAATATATTTCAGGTCGGATTTTGACATAACTTAATTAACCGATGCTTAATTAAAAGCAGCTGAAAATTACTTCTTTTACAACTCTATAGGCAATAGAAGTTTTGTAAAGCAATAAAAAAAATTGTCAGAATAAAAATTTAAGGTATTCCAAAAGGTTTTTTAATTTGGGACGTAATGTCTTCAGTTAATATTGCAATCTATTTAGACAAGTACATTTTTTTATTTTTAAAAATAAGTTAAGTAGTAAGTAAATTGATTTTAAGTTTTTTTGAAGTTACCTTAGCATCAAGCATAGCAAGTAGTATTTGTTAACGAATACCAAGGCCACCACTTTTACTTTACTTTAGTCTGTCCGGTAGCGTAGTGGTCAGAGCCTCGGCTCGCCGCGCCGGCGATCCGGGTTCGAATCCCAGCCCCGCCGGGCAGACATATTTAGGTAGTAGTTATTTAAAAATAACGTCCGTGGTGGCACTACCGCGTTGTCTAAAAGGTGCTGCGAGAAATGCAATATTTGCATGTTTCAGTGCTTGGGCAGCGTTGACGGAACTGGGGCATAAAAGATGGGTTAAACATCGGAAAACCCGGCACTCACGGTACTCTGGTACTAGATATAATATGTATTGTTAATATATAGTATTATATGTTTTATGCAAATCCTTTGTATTGTATCACAAAGTATAAAAAAAAAACTTGTATTTAAGGTTTTTTTTAAACAAGTCTTCTTTGCTTAAATTCTAGAAGCAGCTCAGTTTCTTTTGTAATATCTACAGTTACACAAGAAAGTGGTATGTACTTTATATGCTACATTTGTATTTCAAAGTATTTTTCCGTCTGAACACGAATTCGATTTTTACATCACGAAAACTTCTAACTTAAAAAAAAAACAAGGTCTAAAGTACCAAGAATTTACGAAAAAATAATGGCAAAAATTCAGGAAATTTGTTTTTAAATTTTCCTTATTAAAGAAGGGCACAGCACAGGAAGTAGGCAATTATAGACCCGTTGGTAAAGTGAGCCTTTCGCTAAGGTTTTCGAGACTGCAATATATAACCGAATTTTTTATGAAGTTAGATCACAAATCTATAATTCTCACAGCTACAAACATGGCTTGTTTTACTCATTTCGTTAGATCTGCGCTCAATTCTCATCTGCAGGTGGATGTTATATTTACAGATTATTCTAAGGCTTTTTACTGGCTTGATCATCCTGCCCTATTGAATAAACTATTCTCCATGGGTTTCAACGAGCGCTTATGCTGTCTTTTACAACCATATTTAACCAACCGACAAATGTATGTTGGGCATAAAGGACATAGGTCTGGAACTTTTGTTGCAACTAGTGGTGCATCCCAAGGTAGTAATCTAGCCACATTAATATTTTCTCTTTATATCAACGACCTAGCACTATTGTTAAAAAGCGAAATACTTTTATTTGCAGATGATCTAAAAATATTCTGAATAATTAGATCCCATGAAGACTACCAGGTACTTCAGGAAGATTTGGTAAAACTGAAAGAGTGGTGTTTGGAAAATAAGCTACCACGAAATGTAGATAAATGAATGGTAATGATCATAACTCTAAAAAGAAACTAAATTTTAATGGACTACACAATTCTTGAAACTATAGAGATTTGGGAATAAATGTTAATTTTCCTATAACACATATATTCATAATATTTGTAAGTCATCCCTAAAAATGCTGGGATTTATTATTAGAACCTGCAAACATTTTACGAATGTAGAACCAATAAAGGTTCCATACTTTGCATTTGTAAGATCGAGACTAGAATATGGATCACTTATTTGGAATCCTATTTTTGGGGAATATATAAATGCTCTTGAGGGTATTTAAAGAAAATTTTAAAATATGGCCTTTAAAACTAGTGGCACGGACTCTGAACGTGGTAGCAATGACCAATCTCTTAAAAAAAATAATTTACCATCGCTGGAACAAAGAAGGTCCTACTTTGCACTGAAGTTTTTGTTTAGATTGTGTAGAAATGAAGTGGACTGAGAGAAACTTGTAAGTAAGTTTACCTTTCGAGTACCAAATAAGAACACGAGATTCAATTCTCTATTTTGTCTTGCTAGGGCTGCCAACAACCAGATAAGAAGATCGCCTATTTACACAATGTGCAGCAAATACAACAAACTTTCTAAATGAACTGGATATATTTGAGTTTGTGCCGCACAATATTCAAAAGTGATTGGGACTTTATTATTTAATAATTTAATGACTTATAATTAGGGCTAAGTTGTATTTGATTCATTGTTTGGTGTTGTTTGTTATTTGTTTACTCAAAAATTGTTAAACCTAATGGCAAATGTCTTATAAATGGATGCCTGTTAAACGTTAAATAAATAAATAAAATAAATAAATGCATATTCATTAAAAATACCATAGAAAATATAGAAGAATAGAATAGAATTAATCAGTTGACGCTTTTTTCTTACCTTAAAATTAACGTTAAAAATTTTTATTTTTCATAAATCAATCGATTTACGTCAAATTTGGTGTACGAAAGTTTTGGGGACCGCTAATCACGATCCAAATCAATTGATTTATTTTTTGAAAATGTCGTCCGCCATATTGATTCCGCCATTTTAAATTTTGAAAATTTAATTTTAGTTTCGTGATCAGCGACTTTTCAGCCCTCGTATAACAAATTGAGCGTACATCGGTTAATTTTTGGAAAAATGATAATTTCTAACATTGATTTTTAGGTGAGGAAAAAACGTCAAGTGGCACAACGGTGACTTTTTTGTTTTCCATGATCTTTTTTTATTGGGTATGTAATCGAAAATTAAAAAACAACTTTTCTGTATATTTACTGAAATTTTTTGCATCGTTGTATTTTAAACCTTTTTTTTGGAGTCAGAAATTTTTTCTGTTTTAATTAAATCGCTTTTAGGAGGAAAAATACTTCGGAATACATATATTGCATGTAAAGTACCGACCACTTATGTTGTGTGTAACTGTGTTAATAAATGCATGTTAACAAATTCCTGATTTATTTTTTTAGTATATATGTTTGATGCCCATTTATTTGTTTGAAAAATGGTCTGGCATTTTTACCTATGTTAAATTTATAACATGTGCTAGGTTTTTAGTAAATAAAATTTGTTGAATTTTCGTTTTAATTGCATTGCTTTATTTTGTTATTTGAGATCTAATTGGGTTTTGTATTTTAAAGATAATACTTTTATAGTGCTAGATTTAGCACCAATTTGTAAATTTTCTTGTGACAAGCTAAAAATGTATGGTAAAAATAATTTGGATTAGCTTTATTTTGATTCTGTTCTAAATTTATTTATGTCTAAGGTCTCGTCTAACCAGAACACATGAACATAAATTTATTTAAGCACTCTTCATTTACTAAAGTTTATGTCAGTAATGTATTCTTAAGTAATTTCAGGTCCAGGTTTACTTTGTTAATGAAACTTCCGCAAAGATAAATAATTTAACACTTTAACTGCCTTCTGCAACAATACTGTACACAAAGCCTTCTCTCACTTCCTTTGTAGCAGATTACACAGATTTATTGGAATTACGAATATATGTTTCTTACAAACAAATGGCATGTGATCGCAGCATTTCTGTATATAACATGCTATTCAGAAACACTGAGCTTTTATCCAGAGGTAGTCTTGAAGGGAGATCAGATTAACCAGCCCTGGATTATTTTGTGTGACATAATTAAATATAATTATTCATCAGTTTCTTAAGAATAGCTATAGTAGTCTTGTCCATAATATATACTGATAGTAGAGCCAATTAAGGAGGGTTTAAAAAACGAACATATTGTATAAGGAGTATTGATTATTCTGGTTAATGTAAAGGGATTTTCAATTGAGGAGGGTCGATGTTGGTGGTCTATTTGTTATAATATTTTAGTGGCGTCTGTTTATTGTAAGTTATGTAAGTTGCACGATTAAGCAGCACATACATTGGTGTTTGGTAGTGTAAACATGCTGCGCACATTTTACTGCAGACCCGGTGGCACTTCAAAGTCGACTTTCCAACGTTTGGTGGCCAAATTTGGAAGAAGTGGTTCAGTAAATAATCAGTTAACACTCCGTACGTCAAAAGACCCCAGATAGGCAGAAGGTAAAAGTCTGCAGAAGAACACGAGGTAGTCAATTCCTCGCCATGTACGAGAAATCGGCCTTTCGCAGACTTCGACTTATTAGGTCGGGACGTGGGGTTATACTCATACAAAATTCAACTGACCCAGAACTCAAAGTTAATGACCATAGACAATGTCGTTTGTTTGCTGACTGGGCTTCGGAGCTTTTGGAAGAGGACTCAGTTTTGGCTCAAAGAGCATCTTTAGAGACGAGGCGCATTTTAGATGATGCTCTGTTAACACTCAAAATTGGCATATATGGGACGACATCAGTCCACATGAGGTTCACCAGGTGGTAATGCTTACCACAAAAAGTGACTGTTTGGTGTTAAGACGTCATGTGGTTTCTGTAGGACGGCACTACTCACTTCGCTTGACTTTTTCATATAGGGTTTTCTAAAGTCAAAAGTCTATACCGTTGCCCTTAAAGTTAACATAATCAAAGCCATCCCTTAAATTTAGCCAGATCTGTGCGACAATATCATTGAAAATTAAATCACTTGAAAGTATATTTCAAAATCAGGCCTTTACGGTATAAAAAAGTTTTTGTTATATTATTTATATATTTATAAAAAATAAACATGAGCTTTAAGTTCAAAGTGAATTCCCTTTGGTGTAATTTTAATTCTTGTACCAAGTAGGGAATTATTTGTTTTGCAAGTTATCTTAATGAATCTAAAATTCACTTTTGTTTTGTTTTTACCGCATGGAAAATGATAAATATGTCAAGAACTATTTTTATTTATTTAGTTATTTTTTATTATATACCGTACATAGGATAATACAGGATTTAATGGGAATATATGCTAATTGTACTTTTTCCAATTTATTTAAAATTTTGTTAGAAAATTAAACATTTTTATATTTTAATAAATACCTGTGCCATTGTCTCTGTTATTGTGTCACAAAGAATAATAAATTTACTTAAGATAGTTTATTCGCGACAGTCGTAGACAAAATTATCGCTCTATAGTAGGTAAACCCCACAAATCAAACCGATGCGATGCTTGGGATAAATATCTCTTATCTTCACCTGTTTCATGCCATCCGCGTTGAACTTGTCCATCTCTCTCTTACAAACATTGATTGTTGAACGGGCCGGGACTGGTACCAGTACGGATCACTATATTATTTCCTATTTAAGTTTAATTTGTGATGCTGGATTTTGAATGGACATCAAATTTAGCGCTGTTCCAAATAAGATCCAACACGCTTTACCAAAAGTTAAAGGTTCTTAATGCTTAAAAATATTATTTTTTAATGAGTCTGTATACACAAAACATGAGGTTTGTTTATTATTCAGTAACACTTTACACTATTTTACACTTTTTGGACCCACCTAGTCCTAAAATACACCTTCCATAAGGGTGATTACCGAAAAAAGAATAAAATACACATTAATAACAAATAGACCTGGTAAACGTTCAAAAATTAATATCTTTTTAATAAAACAGTTAAAAATTAGGTTTTTTTCATTAGTTTTTAAAAAATACCTGTCATGTATGACTTTCATACATGACAGATATTGTTAATTATGCAAGATTTGGTTGTTAGTATCTCGTGTCACAGCGTTAAAAAAATCGTTTTTTAAGATAACAGAGACTTTTATTAACCCTATATTTCATATCATTTATTCCTTAAGAAAAGCCGTTTTACGAGTAAACTATCCTTAATGGTTAAATACAATTTATTCAAATTCAAAATTTACATTTTTTGTTTCTAATTAAAAATTATGTTTTTCATTAGGATTTAATAAGTTTATTTGTTTAAAATTTGTTTTACACATAATATTTTAACCAAAATCAAAACACCCTGTATGTAAACTATTAAATACAATACCTTCTTTTACTTATCCATAGTCTGGTTAAGTAATGTATATCTAAATTTTGCGTAGAAAATATTCTCTACATTAAATATCTCATGAGTAAAGACCTGCAATGGCTGTCAGGTTCATATTTCTACTGATGATTTAAACAGTAGCTTTACATTGTTTTTTAGTTTTGTTGCCTTATTCTTAATTTAACCCTTAAAAGAAATAAACACCATTTTATTTTTCTAAAGGTAACCTTACTTAGTATAAATAATAACGTTTTTTTTTTTTGTCTAAATCAAATTAGTATAGAGTCTATCTGTAAAGCCCTTACTTAAAGAGCGAAATAATTTAAAAAGTGATCGGATCTTTTTTTGAATGTAATAACGTTTTATCAATTAAAATAAAAAAACATCGCATTGCTGTTAAAACATGACCTTTGAACAAAAGTTTAAGTCACGTCCGTATAAACTACCTTTCGTCCACTTTACACCCAAACCACACTGGCACTTAGGCTTTTAGGTAACATGGTCTGTCTTACGAAAAAAATCAGAATATATTTTCTATTTATACCGGGGACCCACAAATTTTGTTACAACTAAAACTTTTTTTTTGCCTCTTTAGGCTTATTTTTATTTTCGATTTTTTTTTAACCGGCGTAAATTTTTAAATTAATCTTTTTAAATACCACCTTGTATGTCTTTTAGCCCATTAAAAGCTCATTTAAATTATCTTTTTAACCATTTGTAAGTATGTGATGTTTGCTTTTAAAATGGCGTAAAAAAACATTTATTCAAATAAGCTGCAGTAGGCCATGATGTGTAGGTTGGACCATATTAAGTGCATTTTGCTGTAATTCCAAAAAAACAAATGATATTTAACAATTTGTTTTACTTTGTATTGACCTGATTAATGTAAGTGAATGGTCCATTCTTCGAAAAAACGTTCTAAAGCCACTTGGAATATTTTAAAAAATAGAATAGAAAAAGCATGCTTTAATTGGTCTTTTTTATAAAACAATATTTTATTTTAACGTTTTTACCAGATTTGATCATTATTATTGGTTTAAAATTTTCAGTGACACAATGACAGATATTTTTTATTTCGGTTATCATGCAATAAATGTTAGTATAATTGCAAAAAGCAAATCAATGATGAGGATCATATACAGCAAGAAATAAAGAAAAATCATTGTTTCATAGAATGGAAAGAAATGTAAAAAATCTAGTCATCCTTCAACTGACATCAATCAGGCCAAAACAATGCAAAACATATTGTTAGATAGTATCTGTTCTTTTAAAGTTACAGTACACCTTACTTTAAGGTCCGAACTTTATATTATGGCCTACTGAAGCTTATTTAAATAAATTCTTTTTTGACGCTATTTTCCAAATCACACTGTCACTACAATGTCTTTTTAAATTAATATTTTTTAAAATAAAAACGTTTGCCGTTCAGTCACTGGGCCCCGATTTAATAATAAAAAAAGAAAGGAAAAAACAAATGTAAAAGATGTTTTATTCTTTTAGAAACTTGATGATGTACACAGGCCAAGAGAAAACACCTTTTTATAAGAACATAAATTTCTAAAATAATTATTTTTAAGCTATGCAGAGTAATTTGAGTCTTAACCCAAAAAATATAAGGGGACTTCTGTGTCGTTTGAACTGCAATATTTTATTTTTTTGGGGTGGTTTTTTTCTACCAATTAATTGTTTCTTAAAATTGGTCATACGCTGTTGATACAAATATCGATAGCAGTAAAACATGATAAGTATCCAAACGCAGCTTAATATTAAATCTGTTCAAAGTTCATTTTTAAAGGTTTAAATAATTTTTAAGAAACAGAAGCCAAAGAGTACGTAAACATCAACAAGGTTTAGTAACCAGTGACGGTATTGTTACTGAAAGTTAAATTTAAAATTGAACGTTGGAAACGCCAGCATCACGTATATAAAATAAAATAATTAGGAACAGCAGCAGGAATAGTACATTAACAACTGCGTAACAGTAACGGCAATGAAACCTCCAACTCAGTAAGTTCTGACTCATCTTGTATAGTATATTACCCATTTACATTCGAAACTTACCAAATAGAGTAACAGTTATACTAAAATTTTCTTATCTAGGGGCACGGTAGTACGCTAAGCCAAGTTCCGACCCTATGCTCACAGTGTGTATATTAAAAGAAATGTTTCAGCGTTTTATTCCTCCTATTAGAACTGCGTAAGCGTTTTACATAAAAGTATAAGATTTGGTATGTAAATTCACATAATTAGTCTAATTACCTGTGAAATAATAGAGAAAGTTGTGTCAAGTTATTCTGAAATATTCAATTTTAAAAATCGCCCATTTTACTATTAACTTACTTACTGACAAACTTACTAATTGACTCATTGGGGCCCAAATTTTCAAGCAGATGCTGGTTACTTGTTTTAAATAAGTGTTTTTGGTATGATTATGAGCCAAAGGTTTTATTAGGAATGTGCATTGCAAATCTGCCTTACCAGAGCTTAAACAAAACTTTCATTAAATTAATTATGGCGTAGTGACGAACATGTTTGTTATAACTAATTTAGTAAAATGTAGCTGTTCACCTGATACTCTACTTTTTTTTATCAACTATGACATTATGTCTTAGCCATCCCTTACACAAAATATATTTGCTTAAATTTTGCAAGGAACTCGAAGCAGCGCGTGGTTTAATGTTTTGTTTTAACAAACAATCTATTGCTACAACTCTTCACATACAAGAATGTGTTAGTTTATTAATATACATAGTTTGAATCCTTTCAGTGCCGGCAGTGTTAGGTTTATATAACAGGTTTAGAGATAGTTTAGTTCAGATTATTCAGTTAATACATTATCTGTCTTTTTGTATTAGTTAAGTTTGCGATTATTTATTAAAAAAGCATTATAATCTACCTAAATTTAACCACCCTAATGGGTTATTAATACCTATTTAACGAATAAGGGTATTATTAAAGACTCTTATTAATTTGATGCCACTTGAAGGTTGGAATCAAAATTATCAATTAATGATTTTTAAATCTTTATATCTGCCCATAGATGCCTATATAAGAGGTTTAGGTATAAAACCTAAGTACTAGGTACCGTGGGTGCTGAGTTTTTAGATTTTTAAGCCATTTTTTCCAAATTCCGTCAACGGTGTCCAAGTACCAAAACATGTGAATTGCTTGGGGCCCCTTTTTAAAAGCGGGGGGCCCACCAGGCCCCACGGGGGGTTTACAA